>JANFOE010001551.1:0-283025 GCA_025667525.1 Glebionis coronaria | reverse complement strand
TTAACCAAAAGTTAAATAAACCTAAACTTAAAATGACCTGTTAAAGCAAGTGACGTGTCGGTCATAAATGCCTTTTTACCTATTCAAATCGGTTAATAGGTAATATTATAAATAAACATAAAGTTCAATGGTTAGATAAGTAATTTATGTTCATTATTTGTAATATCGAGAAAAAAAGTACAATTCGTTGGTAATTTATAGCTTCAACCCATATCAAAACATGGTGTAGCCAACAAATCAAGGCTGATCGAGAAGTAAAGGCTAATATGCATGACTCGATCCGAGCTAGCAATAACGATTCTTCCGTATGGATTTTTCAATCTCTCATCTCTAAGTGGCTGTTTGGTTCGCATAATGTTTTTAAGGGAATTTTAATTTTTGAAAGGAATTATAATTTGATTTAAATTTAATTAAAAGAATATGAATGTGTTGGAATTGTATTGTTGTGGAATTGTAATAGATTAAATCTGAGATGTGTTTGATTGAGTTTCAGCGTAATGTAATTTAATTTTATTTTTATAAAACTTAAAACTAATAAAAAATAATAGTTAAAATAAAATAAAATAATAAAAACAAAATAATAAAAATATAAATAAATTTAATTTAAATTATATTATTATCTTAATAAAAATTATTATTTTAATAAAATTTATTATTATTGTTATTAAAATAAAATAATAATAATTAATATTATTTTAATATTTCAAAAGTATAAAAATAAGAAATATCATTATTAATAAAATGTTAAAATAAATCATAATAACAATAATTAAAAAATAAATATATATAAAAAATAACTAATTAATATATAAAAATATAAATTATTAAAAAACAACACAAAATTAAAAAAATAAAGTAAATAAAAAATAATTTAAAAATTATATAAAATAAATCTAAATTTTTTTTAAAAAATTTAAAAATTAAAAATTAATAAGTTTATAAATACTAATATAAAAATAATAATAAATAATAGTAATTAATAATAATAATAAAATTATTAATATTAATTTTTTAATATTTTATTATATAATAATAAAAATAAATATTATTTTTAATATAATAATAATAATAATAAAGCTGGTTATTACTATAATAATTAATAATAATAATAATGGTTTAAATAAAATTACGAATTACGACGTAATTCAAAACATTCCATACAATTTCATATGTAATATGAATTACATCTTTTGATGTAATTGTAATGTCTCAATTACAATTACATATCATACCGAACATCACATGTGTAATGTAAAATGAATTACATTCCTCTTATTTTGTTAACCAAACATAGACTATATAATGTAATTAAATTACAATTATATCTAATTACATCCAATTAGAAGTAAACAGGGCCTAAAAGTGCCTTGAGAATGGCTCATGAGCGAGTCTTTTTCCCCAAAGTTAGTCAACCCATAATAAATGGTGTGAATGTGTTGATAATTTAGTTTCGACTAAACTACATTTTCGTATATGCACTACTAGCTTAAAGACCCGTCTAACGTCGGATATAACTTATTGAGTAAATTTTTTAAGAAATAACAAATAGATGTTAATATTAAAAAACAGAAACTTGTTTGGATAATAGATAAAAAATAATAACAAACAAATGATAATATGAAAAAATAGAAAGGTTGTTGCAACGTTAATTAATCCCACAAATGGAAGAACATGTCATTTCCTGAAACTTTAGTTTTAGGCTAAAAGAGATTGCAAAGCTGAAATGATGTTGGTTATTTGTAAACGTGAAAATATAGTATTGGTAAAGTGGGTGTGCCAAGTAGGTTGTGTAAGTGATCACAACTGAAAGTTTTTATCATAGTAAATAGTTATATTCCAATTTGGAATTTTATTTGAACCTTTCTTACTTAAACTTCATTATGCCAACAATCTACTACTAATATAGGCTAATGAGTTGTGAAACATACATTAATATGAGTTTTATGACTTATTACCTGATAATCCATCTACAATACAGAAGTATAACACAAACAACATAAAAACTTCATATAGTTATAATGACTACCCAATGTACCAAAATATCAAAATGGCTTACTGAAGCCACTTATAGTTGCATTGAAAAATCAAGGATATAGAGATGCACTTAAACCATTCTAGCTCACGGTCAGTCACTTTATAGCCTTTACAATCTGTATGTGCCTTATACACGTAGACACATACATCATTTCCATTCCCATCCAGATATGCAAACTCTAAGGCCTAAGCTCTTGAATAAAAATTTCATGCTTTCTTCTTTCGAGACAATATCTAGAAATCCTTTGAGAAATTGCCCAAAGATGAGGTCCTGGTAATAATAGTATTAGTAATTATTGTGCCACACATCAATGTTCTCTTGTGAGTTTTGTGATAGAGAAAATAAATTGTGGTTAACTCATTAACGAAAAAAAGGGACATTTGATTCAAGATCATAGAAAAGTAGATACTCAATTTTAACAAAAACATACGTGTTAATGATAGTAGATATATGCAAACATAATATTGAACATGTCAAATATGACCATCTGATCACCACTGCAAGAGCCTAATATGAGAACCCTCTCAATACAAGATTGTGTTGTATGCGTTATGGACTACAAACCCCGTTTATCATATATTTTTTATTTTCAATGTATTTGTAGTTTGTTTAAATGTTCACATTTATGTAGTACTATTTTAGGTGCCTTTCGACCCGTTTTGACTATTCAACCTAATTTGACACTCTGACCCATTCTAAAGTGATAGGGATGAAATTGTAACTCTAATAAAATAAACTAAAAATTGACTTCCATGTTGCCTTAAAAGTTAATATCAGCATTCCTACTTCACAGAAATTCTACTATCTCTATATATCCACGATCAACAACCCAATGCAAAGGGGTTCAACCCTCTGCAATTTCGTAATCACAGTAAATAGATATTTCAATTTGGAAGTTGAAAGACGAAATGAAGACTAACTAATAAATAAACTTTACAAAAGACTTGAATGTGAGAGTACTGTTATGTTATTTACACCCCATTAATCTAAAGTTATTGTTGCAGCACACCCTCAAGTCATATAATCTCACAACCACCTGCATCACCATTTGAAAGTCATTTTTTGCCCAATTATTCTTACTTAAAAACATGCTTATTACTCACTTTTCAGACTTATCACTTTGTTAAAAAATTACTTAAATGAAGTTGAATGTTGGAACTGATAAGCATACACATTTCCATGTACTAAATAAAATATGATAACTGATATCAAATAAAGGAAAATAGCATGTATATAATAATAATCGACGACAACAATTCTCGTCATTAAAAGACCCCGCAAATAAGAAAAAAAACTACATCTAAGAATATATGTATAACCTCATACTGTGTTTGACTATAACCTCGCATCTAACTTCCTAAATCAACACCCTAAAAATTAAAACAAATTTATTACAAATTGAATCGAAACAAAATAGGTGTAACATGTTATCTAAATCAACACCCTAAAAATTCTAATTATGTGCTACTTACCAATTCTTTCAAGAGGACAACATAGATCATGGTAATGGATTAATGGAGTTTTGAATCGGACAAAACAGTGTTTTCTTAGAAAGACACCTAACGGAAGAATCAGCTATTTTATATGTATCATAGGAAAAAACTTACTGTGTTCATCCATTCCGTTCAATTTGACGTTGCTAATTATCTGATCCAAAACGTGCTGCATATTTGTGCTTATGATGTGAACCCGTAGGATCACATTATCCTTTAGAGGCTTAGATAATTGTTGTAGCCTAAATGAACATCAATTCATTCGATTAATGGCAAGACAACAAAGAATGGAGATTAAGAAAAGAGTTTTCGATCTAAGCGATTGCACAATATTCAGAACATGTAGATTAGGAAGAGAGAGTTTTGCAGCAGGTTGGAGGATGCAAATGCAAATGTCTTACAGGGTTTATAGGTTTGAGTTTTTAGGGTTACCTTGCAAAATTTTAGGAGAGGAGCGTCTTTTTTAACAATAAAACGCGTTTTCTTATAAAAACATTGCCAAAAATATATATCCTAGCGTTTCATTGTTTTGATTTTTCAAAATTTGAATGTTCTGTTCCAACCTCATTATTACTTTTCACAGTTTTTTAAGGGATGTAAATATGGTAATGTTTTTAATTGTTTTAGCTTTAATAACTTGTACAATTGAGGTATATTAGGAAATGTTTTTAATTCTTGCATTTAATTCTTATGCTTAAAGGACTTGTAAAATATTTTGTTTTATTATATAAAATAGATAAAAAAAAGAATCTTTTTAATAATAACAAATTTAAATTCAAGATCAACAACAAGTAGAATGATGGTGGCAATAAAGAGCAACTTATAGAAATAAATTAACCAAAAAAAAAACAGAAAAAACAGAAAAGGATGGGAATAATATGATGACTCGAAAGAGATGAGTCTTAGCCATCATACCAACCACACCCCTATGTTTTACATTATAATATATATTAATTGGCCCTATGTTTTACATTATATTATAATATATATTAATTGGTGAAGCAAACGACGTCGTATCAAGAGAAATGGTGTCGTTTCGCTTTGTAGTTGTTGTCGTTTGGACCAACCGCTTAAAAGAAGGGTCAATAATTATTATATCCTATTATCAATACCAATCTTATACTAATAGCCCGGGATATTGTATTAAAATACTTCGACACATTTACCTACGTTACCCTTTTTTCACGCGCCGTACATATTTTTATCCACAAAGTCTACGTCTCTCTTCATGCTCCTTTAATCTTCTTCTTCACTCGCTCTTAGTTTTGTGTGCAGAGCCAGGTGTAAAGCCATCAATAATTTTTGGATAGATGATTCATAGCTCAATCACAACACACACATTGGATTATTTTGGTGCTTCCAAATATGATTTTAAACTAATTTTGTTCCGGTTCAAAACCCTTTATTTGATGCCCCCGATCTCTTTGTTACCTCCATTAATGGTGTGTCGCGTTGATGGTCGGTAGATGGCATTAGTGGGTTTAAGTGGGTGGTGTGTTTTGTGGGTGTGGTGTACTTAACCAACTGTGATGGGTGTGCGACGATGGTGATAAGCCTACTTTTTCTTCTTATTTTTGGGCTTCATAAGCTTCAAAAAAAGAAGGTACTTTTATAAATTGTGTCATTTTGTTGAGTTTTGGCTGATTTAGAGTTACCTTGAAAAGAGATACAAATTAACAAAGAAATTTATCAAATCTTATAAATTGATCGAGCCAGTGAAAGGATCTTTAAAAATTCAATATTTTTCTTGATTGCGTTTTTTGGTTTAGTGGTTGTGTTCATCGGACATGTTTAAGAGATGCTGTTGAAACATCGTATTGCTTCGTGAAAAATAAGCCTTTTATTAGATAAAATGCCGCGTGCGATGATGAGATAGTGTTTTTGTTGCACTGGTATTTTGAGAAGAATGATACAGGAAGGATTAGAATAGAATTGAAGGTGAGATTGAAGAGAAGAAGAGAGAATTGAGACACGAATTTGAAATAGTGGGCATTAACTGCCTTTCCACTAATACATTGCATACCTTATATAATGGTATCTCTAACTGCATACATAACCAACTAAGACACATTTCAAACATAAGATACTACTAAACAGATTAACGACATATTTCTTACTATGAAAACATTATTTAACAAGTACGACTAAACACCTAAACTTCACCCAAATTCATTTGCCTCTCGTCCTTCAACCATGTTCAGTTTCATTGTGTAAAGGGTATGCATCATTACCCTTCGCTTCCAAAAGAACCTTGTCCTCAAGGTGGAAAGTAGGGAAGTTGTTACGGAAGGTGTCCAAATGTTCCCAAGTAGCTTCTGATGGTGTCTGATCTTGCCAACGAATGAGAACTTGGGGGACTAACTTATCATGGATGAGCAACTGACGAAACCCCAACACTTCAGATGGAAGTATAATAGGATGGAAGTCAACCGACGGTAATGGTAGAGGAACAAACTGTCCAGTTAGAGCATGTAAGGAAATGGCAGGTATAGGTTTATCTATTGTGAGTGGAGGAGCGGGTTCGTCCATAAGGGTCGAGACAGGTGGAACAAACTCAGCACCAACAGCATCTACATGCACTACTTCTTCTGCCAATAAACACATAAATTGCTTAGACTTACATCGGTGTCCAGGCGCGAAAGTCTCATCACAATTAAAGCATAATCCTTTTTCCCGTCGAGCAGCCATCTCCGTAGGGGTGAGGCGTTTAATAGGGATACTGGGGTTGCGAGTAGTGGTTACGGGGTGGGAAAGGGTAGACGGAAGTTCTTGGCAGTTAGTAGACTGTGGGGATGTAATACTTGATGAAGTCAACTTATCTTCAACGAGTTTCGCCATACCAATTGCTTCATGAAGGGAAGATGGTTTTAGCAAAAATAGTTCACATTTGATATCTTCTCGAAGACCAGAAAGGAAGCAGTTGAGGAGGTTCGCAGTGGAAAGTCCTTGAACGCGGTTTGATAAGGCTTCAAATTCGGTCAAATAAGCGGTAACAGTGGTAGTTTGCTTGAGTTTGTAAAGAGCAGCCTCATGGTTGACAAACGAGGATGGTCCAAAACGTAGTTCGAGGTCACGAGAAAACTTGTCCCACGTCGAGAGTTGAGACGTAGAGTACATCCACGAGTACCATTGTAGTGCATCGCCGGTCATATAAAAAGAGGCAACATCCAATTTCTGGACATCGGGTGTGCGATGGAATGCAAAGAATCGCTCAATTTGAAAAAGCCACCCCAACGTATTTGAACCAGAGAAGGATGGAATTTCTAGTTTTGGTAAACGCAGTTGTTGAGTCGAGTTGGGATTAGGCAAAAGAGGTGGTGGTGTGGGGGGTGTTTGATGAGGTGGTTGTTTTTCCAATCTCGCGAGTTGGAGTGTAATATCTGATAAGGATTTTTTAAGATCAGTATAGAGGGTAAAACTCTTATCGAGAGCCTCCGAATGTCGTTCGACGGTGTTGCTAATGGACTCAATCTTGGAGAGGGAAATTGATTGTTGATGTAACTGATCTGTGAGTTTGTGAAGAGAGTCTTCAAGGGCTTTGTATCTAGTAATAGATCCTTCTCCCATGGTGAGTAGGCTCAATGAAAGTACCAATGTTGCACTGGTATTTTGAGAAGAATGATACAGGAAGGATTAGAATAGAATTGAAGGTGAGATTGAAGAGAAGAAGAGAGAATTGAGACACGAATTTGAAAGAGTGGGCATTAACTGCCTTTCCACTAATACATTGCATACCTTATATAATGGTATCTCTAACTGCATACATAACCAACTAAGACACATTTCAAACATAAGATACTACTAAACAGATTAACGACATATTTCTTACTATGAAAACATTATTTAACAAGTACGACTAAACACCTAAACTTCACCCAAATTCATTTGCCTCTCGTCCTTCAACCATGTTCAGTTTCATTGTGTAAAGGGTATGCATCAGTTTTGTTTAGTATGCGTAGTTTACCGAGACCTATAACTTGGCTTGGTAGTCACACAGTGTGCAATTACAGCCATGTCGGGTGACCCTCATTTGTTATTGTTTATTGGGCCGAAACCCAAACAAATGGGTAATCACAACCCGCTGTCAAGACCGACAGTTACAAACGGTTAAATAACTGTTTTTTAGTTATTTACCAATAGACACGATGGTTTAAATGAACCAATGCAACTTTTACTTGTAACTTTTCGTTTAGTATAAGTATGAACCGATTATTGTAAAACAGATGACGAAAGATTGTTATAGATTCAGATTTATAAAAGATTATATTTCAAGCTTTATAATACTTTGATTACGATTTTGATCTTTCGATCCAACATTGGCATCAGAGCTTCAGGTTGATTAAACCAAAATCATCACATACCTTTTGCGTTTCATCCCGAATCAAGAACAAATTCTCCTTCCCCAGAAAACATTTCGAACAGAAACAGAACACAATCAAAATCATCTTGTGTTTTTGGAAAACAAATTTTGCATCAGGAAAAACCAACAACGCCACCAAGTGTTTTAATCACTGGCAAAGAAGGGTTTCATCTTGTGATTCGAGACAAATCAAAGAAATCCGAAACACACCTTTGACGATTCGAATAAAGGAGAAAACCCAATCAGAATCTCTAACGATTCTGATTATCAAGAGAAAACCCAATTACAGGGCGGTTAAACCACTCACGAGAAAGGGAGAAACGATCTTGAACACAAAGGTCTCAATAAGAGAGACACATCTCTCTACAAGAAAAGGAGGCGGAAGAATAAAGAACAGGGAATACAGGGTTCTATCTAACCCTTACAGGTTTTACATATAAACCAAAATCACCCCTACACTTTTCATCTTTTTATATAATCAGTTTTCTTATAGATTTATAGTTTTAGGTATTAACAATAGTTACCCTTTAATTCTAGATTATTGTTTTTCACCCTTCTAGTATTATTGTTTTATTTTGTATTAGTTGGTTATAGTCGTTTATATCAAATAAAGTTCTAAAGATTTTAAGTTTGATAAAAAGTTTAGTTAAGATATTAGAATTAATTAAGTTTTAAGGTTTATTAAGATTGAAAGTTTTAAGTTGTCTTATTTGGTTTATGATAAGCAACAAGGTTTTTAAATATTTTTCTTATTTGGTTTACGATAAGAAATAAGGTTTTTTTTTTCAGTTTTTTTCTTATTTGGTTTATGATAAGAAAATAATACAAGTTTTAAGTTTTTATTTGGTTTATGATAAAAACAAGTTTTAAGTTTTTTTTTATTTGGTTTATAATAAGAAAGTCTAAAGTTTTGTTAAGTTTTTAATATTTTATTAGGTTTAAGATAAGAAATATATAAAGTTAAAGGTTTTACATATTGAAGTTTATAAGTCTTAAGTTTTAACGTATTTAAAGTTTTTAATAAATTTACCAAAGATTAAAACTTTCAAAAGTTTTAAGAAATAATGGGAGACAGTTCGAAGAATGATAAAAATAGTCAAGTAATGAATACCGGAAGTACAACCCATTTTCAATGCCCCTTGCTAAGTTCAACAAATTATACCACATGGTCCATAAGAATAAAAATTATTCTACAAGCAAATGGCCTTTGGGAAATGATTGAACCTACTGAATCAACAAAAGAAGATGACAAAAGAGATAAAACTGCAATGGCATATCTCTTTCAAGCACTACCCGAAGATCTGGTTTTACAAGTGGCGAATTGCACAAGTGCAAAAGAAATATGGGATACGTTGAAGACCAGAAATATTGGTGTAGATCAAGTACAAAAGGCGAGATTACAAACTCTTAGATCAGAATTTGAGGCACTGGAAATGAATGATCAAGACAATATTGATTCATTCACCTCGAAAATGACAAATGTGGTTTCAAAGATAACTAGCCTTGGAACAACACTTGATCAACCAACGCTCGTACGAAAACTGTTGAATTCTATGCCAGACAAATTCCTTCAAATAGTCGCAGCCATTGAACAATACTCGGATTTAGAAAAAATGTCATTTGATGAAGCAATTGGAAGATTAAAGACATTTGAAGAAAGGCTCAAGCACAAGAAGAACAAATATGTTAATGATCAAGATAGACTATTATTTACAAATCACAGCGATAATGGTCGAAGACATCACCAAGATAATCAAGGAAGAGGAAGATACATTCCACCACATAGCCGAAATCGTAACGATAATGGACAACATGGAAAAGAAGGAAATTCCTCGCAAGAATACAAAGAACCAATAAAGCACTTTGGAAGCCAAAACAGACTCTCAAAAGATTTCAGCAACATAAAATGCTATAATTGCAATGAATATGGACATTATGCCTCACATTGCCACAAAAAGGATCAAAGACAACGAAGACAAAAAGCATCGAACCTTGTGGAAGAAGATTTAGAACCAACTTTGTTACTGACAGCCACAAGCTTCAACAAGCCTCAAAGGAAATTCAACAAAGATACAGCGATTGTGATTACGGGGGAGAATATTGGGCCGAAACCCAAACAAATGGGTAATCACAACCCGCTGTCAAGACCGACAGTTACAAACGGTTAAATAACTGTTTTTCAGTTATTTACCAATAGACACGATGGTTCAAATGAACCAATGCAACTTTTACTTGTAACTTTTCGTTTAGTATAAGTATGAACCGATTATTGTAAAACAGATGACGAAAGATTGTTATAGATTCAGATTTATAAAAGATTATATTTCAAGCTTTATAATACTTTGATTACGATTTTGATCTTTCGATCCAACATTGTTATACAATAAGCATTGGTTATAACTCAGAAGCAAGTTTAAAGACATATGAAGGTTTTGGTGCTGGTGTTTTGAATTCTGAAAGTCTGTGTGTGAAGATATGTAATTACTAAGAACTAACTAATCTACTAATATTTGTGGTAACAGTACTAATGGTATGTAACTGTAGAATTTTTGGTTAAGTAAGCACGAAAGCCAAGTCAACTTTATTGAGTCGAGTTACTTACGTAGACGAACGACTGGAGTTACTTCCGTATACAAACACTCCGCTGCAAAGCGCGGGTCTACAAATCTTGTTGGAATTTAATTCATTCAGAAGAACTTAAATCAGTTGGATAACATGAAAATTGTATTCGAATCTGAGATTATTAAGTGAAATATGCATTAGTTGAGAAAATGTTACAAATAACATAAAAAGCAACAAGCCATCGAATTTGATATATCTGGATCAAGCCGAACATAACCTCATATAGCCATGAGGATCCAAACTGTCTAAAAACGACCTACTACGATCAGATAACAAGACACAAAAGAGGAATACATATACGGTTTTCAAAATATTGCCATAATCACTTAATAGAAGCTTATATAGTGGTTATAATTGTTATAAGGAAAAGAATCAATAATTAGCAAGCTTATATGTTCTTGTTAAATAAGGAGAGTGTGGTCAATAGATCAAGGTTGACCAAGAAGTGAAGGTTTGTAGAATGCATGGCTCTGAGCAATCTCGATTCTTTCACGTGGATCGTTCAATCTCTCATCTCTAAGTGCCTCAAGAATCGCTCGTGAATCTTTTTCCCTGAAGTTAATGAAACCAGAAATCATGGTATCAATTACTATTCACTTCAACATTTGGTTACTAGTTAAACTACATGGAAAGTGAAACATTAGTAGCTAGTTATGAGGCAACATGTTCGCTAAAAACTAGCTAGTTATGAGGCAACATGTTCGCTAAAAACGTACCTTTTTATTAGTATCTTGTACAATGTCTTTAAAATGGGGCACAACTCAACAGGTGCAACAGACTTCTTCTCATTCGGATGCAATACACTCAAGCTTGATTGACTTAGAAGCTCAAAAAATGCTCCCACTGCAGACACTCCCTATAAACCAATATAAAGAACATTAAGCGGTAGAAGACGTGACAAAATGGGTGGGTCTGATGATGAGTAAAAACATATTTTCAAACACGGTCCTTATGGGTGAGGTGAGGTTGACCCATCAATCCTTACTACCCAATGTATTCAGACTTTTACACTGTAACTACTAGTAATATATTTTGACACTAGCCCAAACTAGTGGGTGAGGTGGGTACCTGGATCATCCCTTTACCGCTGATGCTGTCACCCATATCAAGGCTCAGTTCTCCTTTAGCAATCATTTGCCCGTACCATGCGTTACGTCCTTTTAATAGTGTCACATACGTGTCTGCAAGCAACGGGCCTGCTAGCTTCTCTGGCTCTTCAGTTAATAAATGAGTAATGAATATCATTTCTGATGTGCAGTGTGCAAAATACACTGATTTGCTTGTAGCACTTTCGTTAGTCAGACTTGCTACCATTCCTGAATGAATCAAAACAACAAAGAAAGTGTTTGCTTCTCATTAAAATTTTACCATTCATCTCTTATAAAGCTATATATAACATAATGTACTGTAAACTAATCGTCATAGGGACTGTAGCTATGCAGGTGTACACGAGTAGAACACAAACCAATGTTTTGATATTTCTACGAAAGGCATGCGTGTAGTGTTTGGTGGTTGTTACATAAAGGCATAATTTTACGTTTTATTATGGTCTTAAGGTTCGTCATAAACAATTTCTAACTTTTTGGTGCTAGTTTAAGATTTTTACGTCAAACAGTATGCATATACAGGGAACTGCACAAGCATCTGGTTTACAATGGCACCTCACTTATGTATCCTAAATAATCTGATAAAAGTCCATACAAATACATGGAAAACAATAGTATATGGAAAGTATTATCTTACCAGCTCCAATTGCATAAACATTCTTTAACCCGCCCATGACTTCGTGTGTGACCAGATCACTATTGTCCCATACGATGAAATGAGGTTGCCTTAGAAACTTTGCAAGTGGTACCCTCCACTTTTCATCCCCACATATTCGAGCATTAGCATACTCCTTATTGTATATCTCAGACGCAATGTTCGGTCCACCAAGATACAGAATATTCTCCTTCGGAACTCCAGCTACAAGGAAAGAAAACAGTTGTGATTGATATAAGTATCCGTTCAAAATTCGAGAATTAACTAATGGTTAAAAACACTTACTTGCTCGACTAATCATCTGAGTAGGAGTTATAATATGAGGAACAGGATCCAAAGCAGCTTCTATACCCTTCGACAAGGAGATAATAATAGGCGGAGTAATCCTCTCCTTCCAGTAATTTCTAATCTCTTCAAAAACCTCACGTGTTTCAGTTGAAGGTAATCCATTAATCACAATATCAGCATCCCAGACGGCTTCTTGCAAATTAGTCACGACTTTCATAGGACTGAGAGGCGTATCGACCATATTCAAACAAAACCCGTCTTTCAAAATCTCATCAGCATAAAGAATCCTATCACCTAATCTCGCTTCAACATACTTCAAATACGCACACCGCCTAATCAACCTCCTCAACACATCCTCCCTTGAATTTATCACTTCAAACAAGTGCTCAGCGGTTGCTCTATCGACCGCTCTCCCACCTCTTCTCCATATCCTTATTTGAACCTTATCACGAAACCGACCATACGAATCTTGAAGCAATGCTGCAAAAACACTGCCCCATGCACCCGCGCCAACTCCAACGACTTTCAACAAATCGTCATCAGATTTTCCAAGCACACGCCGAAACTCATCTAGCTTGTCCTCTAAACCATTACTAATAGAAATCACCCCATTTGAAAATAAGCTCGGCATCATAACCTCAATATTTCCCACCATACCTCAAAATGTCACTTTGGTGCTAACTAATAAAATTCACCTAAAAGGACAACACTTCTTTTGCACAAATTAATAAACTTTATTAACAACCATCCATTCCCAACTGTATTATACTTCATGATTTAAGGCATATTGGTGAAATTCCTACCTAAATTATAGCTACCCATTTTATGGGTAAAAAACCTAACACTCCTATAAAATCAAATCAAATACTAATAATATCCAACTATATATATATATATATATATCTTGAGTGTTGACTAAATATTTAACAACTATAAAAGTCAACATGCATAAACAAAGTTAGCTCATCTGTCTAACAACAAATAAATACAATACAAGAAATACACATGAAGTGAGAATAATGCACCTTCAAGATTGCAACAACAGCATGTTATTATATAGATAAACAAAACCCTTTAGCCATTTTTATCAAATAAGTTAATGAAGCATGTTATGAGAGTTAATGAGTATGGTTGTGAATATATGAAGTGGTTAGGAGATGATGATAACAGAAATGGAGGTTAGAGTAAATAATGCATTGATGATGATGATGATAATAGATTGAAAAAGGTGCCAAATTTTCAATAATAAATTATGGGTTTCTGGCAGTGGTCATTAATATGGGAGGACAAGGTGGTTGAATCATACTATACTCGTTTTGCTTTCTGCATTGTTTGAACTTTGAATAAGGAAAACTATGTTGATCTTTGAACTCTTTTCTACATGACGTTTTGAAACCCGGTTTTTAAATTGACTCGGTCGAATCATCCGGGTCAATTTGGGTCGACCAAGGTTAACTCGATTTGATAAAAAAAAATTATAATTTTAATAATTAACAAAAATTATATATAAAAGTCATAGAAAACATTCCATATATTAAAAATATAAATTGTTTACCAACAAATATAATATGTAAAAATAAAATTATGTCGCAAATACGTCAAATTTATATATTTTTTTATAAAAAAACTCGAAAAAATCGAAACTCAGATGGATCTCGCGAACTGGGTTGACCAGGGTCACCCCAAACCCGACAGGTCTAGCCGGATTTAAAAAACATAAAACTTGGGTCAATATGACCTGTTTTATCAGCCAGAACTAGGTCAACCGATTAACTCAACCAAATCGAACCAGGTTTGAAAATGTTGCTTTTTGTTTTTCCTTTCGTATGATAAGTGGCTGTTTTTAATGAAAAATTGTATTTTTTATATTTTTTTTAATGAAAAATTGTAAAAATAGTGATAATAGTAACTAGTTATTCGACATTCATTAATAACACGTGGTAGGCCGTAAACGAACTAAACATTTAACAAATTATCTGTAAATTGTTCGACAGGAAGCATGTTTATGCCCGTTTAATTAATAAATGAACGAATATGAATTATTTTTTTACTTCGATTAGTTAATTCAACGCACATGAACAAATGCTTCCTTCGTTTATTTTGTGTTCGTAAACGGTCGATTATATATTCGACCGATTACGGCTAATTGATTCTTTGGTTTACCTTTAATTATCTTTATTCAATTGACATTCGGAATATTAAAAAAATTAATAAATTATATACAGAGTATTTAAATTTTCAGTAATAATTTAAATTATATACCAAGTATTTTATAAATCATGTGGATCGTTTTAAATAACAACTTTAAAATATATGTAATGTCCGTTTACGCTTATATATAATCGTTTACACTCATTTATGTTCTTTTAACTTATTGATAAATAAACATGAACAAGTTCAAATCTAAATAAACGAATATTAACAGAAATTTTGGTTCAGTTATTTGTTTGTGTTCGTTTATTTATTTGACTAAACTTAAATAAATGAACACGAACATATGTTCATTCACATTTGTCCGGTTCGTTACACCCTACCACTTACATTGCTTTGTTATATTTTTCCCTTAGAGACGTTCATACTATATCTTGCTAAAATTAATATCTTTGTTATGGCTTATGTTAAAAAGCGTTAAATTTGAAGATAAAAGTTTGTGATGTCTTCGTCTTTAAAGTTTAAAGAAATAATTATGTGTTTCGTTTTTATGGTTTACATGAAATAGTAAGTTTTGCCTTTAATTCAAAGTATGTACACCAATCGTTCCTAAATCTCAAAGTTGTAACCTCGACAATCCTTAATTTATATATGAGTTATTTTTCGGTAGGTGTACTTTTTGAAATGGTAAACTCGTTCTTTCCTTTGTTTAACCTAATTCCTTTCATTTTTATATAACTAAGCTTGTTCATATTACATCAACTCCCTACCCCCTTAATCTTTGTCACTATAATTTCATTAAAAACCGACCCACAACTCACCTCACTCCTGTTGACTTTACATTTCCTACCATTCTAAAGTTATCTAAATCAAATCATAGATTCGATCATAGTTCACAAGAAAGACAAACAACCATCAATTCACCAAAATAAATACATGAGTTCATCCGGCCAAAACCAACCCCAAGACATAAAAAGATATGGCATATTATTTTCATGTCATACTCGACATGGGACTGAAATCAAAAACTACATGATGATGTTCTTGAATTTCGGAGCCAATCTCCCATAGTTAAGTCAGAATCATTGAATACCATGTCGAAAAATGAGGCCTCAATAACATGTACCAAACTCATTTCGAATAATTTTGTTTCTCGACAAGGTTTTAGAGATTTACGCAAATGATATCGGGCTTCTGAAGTTTTGATTCATTTTATTTTTCTTCAACGAACATCAACACTTTCGCCATAAACGCACCTGCAACCGACACCATCATCACCAAAAGAAAATTCAACATGCGCAAACTTACAAGGCGCGTAGATCCATCGTGTTGGGAATTATTTGTAAGTGTCAAGTACCGTTAGTGTTATTGAAGTACTGTTAGTATCTTTCAAGTACCGTTAGTGTTAACGCGGTACATAGTAAGTACTGCTATATTGATTAGGACGAATATATCTTTGTATAAGATATGTCATAGTTATAGTCAGAGTATATATTATGAGATATACTTAAATAGTTAAAATATTGATAATATATCGTATGTGATATAGTTATCTTTATAGAATATTCTAAGGTTTCTAGGGTTCCTTACTCTATAAAAGGAACATAGGTACAATGTCATTCATGTACCTCATTCAAGTCGATTAATAAGATAATCGAATAGTTAAACGTAATTCTGTTCTTTGGTGCTTTATAAGTTAGATTCCGCATAACTTATTTAGCTTGAGTAAGAGTTCTCAAAGTGTTTTAGTTTGATTACAAACTACTATACTAGTTCTTAACAGAATATAGATCTAATCAAAGGGATCAACAAGTGGTATCAGAGCTTGTTGAGAAACTCTGAAAAAGAAGAACACAACCCCAAACACTCCACTCTCACTAAAACTCAATGTCTCAACCTGGTGATGACGCTCACTTGGATGATATTCCAAATCCTGATCCAATACCACAGGGACAGCCTCAAGTTGTGCATCCTGCACCAGCACAAGGTGTTCAAGCCGTGAATGTTATAGTTACCTCTACAACTACAACACCTTCTCATACTCTTTCTGCTGTCAAACTTCCAGTGCTCAAAGGTGACAACTATGAGACATGGGCTATGCAGATGGAACATTACTTGAATCACACAGATCACACTGTGTGGCAAGTTATCAAGAATAGGAATACACCGAAGAAGCTATATTGTTTGCCTGATGGTACATGTTATGCTCTACCTGTTGTGACTACTGAGGAGGTACAAGCAGAGATCAGAGAGAGAAAGGCCAGAACTGCTTTGGCTATGGCTCTTTCAGAAGACATCTTACCTAGCTTTCATCACTATAAGGATGCCAAGGCTATGCGGGAGGCTATCAAACTTAGATTTGGAGGTAATGACAAATCTAAGAAAATAAAGAAGATTGTTCTGAAGCAAGAATTCGATAACTTCTCAATATCTAGTATAGAAGGGATCCATGGTGGCTATGGAAGGTTCAGTAAGCTGCTTATTCAATTCGCAGTTTATGGACAAATTATTCCCAATGAAGAAGCTAATCTGAAGTTCTTAAGGAGTGTTCCACAAGATTGGAAGGAAATGGCTATGCACTTCATTACTAGAGATGATCTGGATGAAATTTCTTTTGATCGTCTCTACAACAATCTTAGAGCGTACGAGATCGATGCAAAAGGCATTGAGGTGACCAAAGCAGTAGCGACAACAAAGTCTAACTTGGCTTTTGTGTCAGAAGGTAATAGCGGTACTTACTTTCATAATACCGTTAGTGGATCAAGCAGCGGTACATACTTCACAAATACCGTTGGGGGACTTACAAGCGGTACTTACCCACAAAGTACTGAAGGCAGCCCTATAGTCTCTTAAAATCCACAAGGAAGATCTTCACCATTGTTTAGTGACAATGATGCCTTCGCATTCTTTGTTGGACAAGACAATAGGCTAAGACTAACACTCAATGATTTGTTCCAAATGGATGATGCTGATGTTGAAGAGATGGATCTCAAATGGCAAGGGGCTATGGTGTCAGTAAGATCTAACAGGTTCTTCAAGAAGACTGGAAGAAAGATGATTGTTGATCCTAATGAGCCATTAGGATATGACAAGTCCAAAGTTGAATGCTATAATTATGGAAGGAATGGACACTTTGCAAGGGAATGCACTAGAGACAAAGCTGAGAGTAACAGTCAAAAGTCCAAGAACAGCTATACAACCAGTCCAAGAATTACTAAAATCTTTCCAAAAGGAAACAACAGGAATCCCAAAGGAACCAAAGCATTAGGGACTGTAGATGGAGTGGTGAACTGGACTGAAGATAAAGAAGAAGAAGAGCTTGGTTTAATGGCTCTCTCACATGAAGATACTGAGGTACATCCTTGTTCTAAAGACTGTGTTATTAAATTTAATAGCTTAAAAGTAGAAGTAGATGAACAGTATCAGAAAGTCAACACACGCACTGTAGAACTAAATGCTTTAAAACAGGCGGTTGCTAAATTAGAAGAAAATATAGTTTTGTACAAAAAGGGTCAACAAAACTATGAAGATTTCAACTCTTAGAATGAGGGAAAAAGATGTGGAAAATAAAGCTTTTGAAAGACAACTTTTGAAAGTGTCAGCAGAAAATGAAGCTTTAAAAGCCAGACTTAATAATGAAAGGGAAGTGATTAATCATTGGCAAAAGTCCTCTAAAGGATTGGGAAAACTGATTCATTCACAAATGGGGTATTATGATAAGTCAGGCCTAGAATATATTGAGGACCAACCTGGGATAACTTTAACTGACAAGGACTTATCAAAAGGGATTTTTGATAGTTCTAGTGAGTCAGATAGTACACCTGAAAATGATAGATATGTTGAAGGAATGAAGGCAGTTCCTCCACCATTATCAGGAACTTTTATGCCCCCTAGTAATGATACAAGTATAGAGTTAGAAGAACCAAAGGTTTTTAATACTTCAAACTCTAGTACTTTGTCCCAAGATAAGACTGTTGTGACCAAGAACATTGTTTATCCACCTCTAATGAACAATTTTGTTTCTGAAGAGTCTAAAACTAGTTCTGCTCCCAAGCAGGTAAAAACTCCTAGCAAGACATTGGATAAAAATGTAAAACATAATAAAACCAAGAGGGGTGGGATAGGTTTTAAGAAAGTTAGGCAAAACAACCTTTTGGGTCTTCTTTGAGAAGAAAATGATGTTATGTTTGTGGCAGTCTAAGTCATTTTATCAAAGATTGTACTCTGCATGAAGATAAATTTGTGAAACAAAACGCTGCACAAAAGGTCATGAGAAACAGTAATGGGAAAATGCACAGATTTATAGACAACAGAAACTTAAAAATGACAAACCTAAGTTTGATCATTCAAATGGGGTAGCTAAACAGGTTAAAAATAACTCTACCAAAAATTTTGTTCCTAGAGCAGTACTTATGAAACAAGGTCTAGTACCTTTGAAGTCTGGTAAACCAAGTACCGACAAGTCTAGAACTGCAAGTACTGCTATACCAAACTCAAGTACTATTGGTTCAAAGTTTGTTAAACCAAATTTCCCCAAGACTTCTAAGAATGTTGTTGAGAAAGTCAAAACATCTAGAAGTAAGCCTAATAACAAACCAGTGCAAATGTGGGTTCCTAAAAGAGAAAAACCATGTGTTAAAGCAAGTACTGCTAAAGCAGTACTTAAGGAAAAGAAGTCTGAGCACATAGAGTCACCCTATGTCTTTGACTACATAACTGAAACCATGAAGTATAAGAGCAAAAGCAGCATTACTAGGAATGCTTCTGAACAGACTCTAAGTGTGTAGGTCCCATAAGATCTGAGCTAAATGTGGCTTGGGTCCCTGTTAAAAACTAATAAGTTTTGTTTATGTGCAGGGGCATCTAATTGATGAATTGAAAGATAAAGGTATAGTAGATAGTGGATGCTCAAGACACATGACAGAGAATAAAGATTTCCTTGTTGAATTTGTAGAATTCAGAGGAGGACCACTAGCCTTTGGAGGTAGCAAAGGTAGAATTAATGGCAAAGGGAAAATCAATACAGGAAAGTTGGAATTTGAAGATGTTTTCTTTATGAAAGAATTGAATGAATTCAATCTCTTTTCTGTGTCACAAATGTGCGATAAGAAGAACAAGGTGTTGTTCACAGACACAGACTGCTTGATGTTGTCTAAAGACTTTGAGATGCCAAAAGAATCTCAAGTACTGCTTAAAGTACCCAGGCAAGAAAATATGTACACCTTTAATCTTCATACTATTACTCCAATAGGTGGTATTACATGTTTGCTAGCTAACGCTTCTTATGATGAGTCTAATTTATGGCATAAAAGGTTGGGTCATGTGAATTTCAAGAATTTTAACAGATTAGTGAATAGAAATTTGGTTAGAGGGTTACCTAACAAATCTTTTCAAAATGATTTCACATGTGCTGCTTGTCAAAAAGGTAAACAACATAGAGCCTCTTGTAAGACCAAGACTGTCAATATTATGACAAAGCCTTTGCAACTTTTGCATATGGATTTGTTTGGTCTAGTTTCTGTAAGAAGCATTAGTCATAAGACCTTTTGTCTAGTCATAACTGATGATTATAGTAGATTTAGTTGGGTTTTCTTTTTATCTCTTAAGAGTGAAACCAATGAATTACTTAAGGATATTATCACTTTAGTTGAAAAGCAGTTCACTAAACAAGTTTTAATCATTAGGACAGATAATGGGACAGAATTCAAAAATGCTGAATTTGATGAATTTTGTAGGTCTAAAGGCATTAAGAGACAATTTAGTAATCCTAGGACTCCACAACAAAATGGAGTAGCTGAAAAGGAAAAATAGGACACTAATTGAGGTTGCTAGAACTATGCTGGTTGATTCTCTTTTGCCAAATACATTTTGGGCAGAAGCAATCAATACTTCATGTTATGTGTTAAATAGAGTCTTAGTAACCAAGCCTCAAAACAAAACACCTTATGAACTTTTGACTGGTATTAAACCAAACATAGGTCATTTAAGACCTTTTGGGTGTCATGTGTCTATACTAAATACTCTTGACCATTTGGGAAAGTTTGATGGAAAATCTGATCCAAGATATCTTGTAGGATATTCATTGCAAAGTAAAGCATATACGGTTTAAAATTTGGCATCTAAAAAGGTTGAAGAAAATGCCCATGTTAATTTCTTAGAAAATAAACCCATTGTCCCAGGAATAGGTTATGCTTGGATGTTTGATTTAGATTATCTAAATAATTCCATGGATTACTATTCTGTGCAAAAGGATTGTAAAACTAACAATGCAGGTGAGGAGTCTGGTGCAACTAATGCAAGTACTCAAGAAGAAGCTTCTTCATCAGATGATGATGTTCACATCTATGTACCCAGTATGCCTACTGTTACTCCCATGTCTGCTACTCCCAAGAAGCAAACTATGCCATCAACAGATGATCAAGCCTCCCAAGAGCTTCAGAGGCTTCAAGATCAAGAAAAGAATGCTACATCTACTAGTAAGCATTCAGGAGAAGAATATTTTGAGTCACAACACTCAGCAGTACATACTACACCTAGCGGTACCTCATCTGCAAGTACTGCTAAGTCAAAATCTGCAAAGTTTGCTGATTCGTTAGAAGATATTTTACAAGCTATGGATGATAAAGACATGTATGCTACTCCAGCTGAATGAATCTTCTTCAAAGCTTCCTATGATGAGCAGGGTGCAGTGACTAATTTCAACAATTTGGAAACTGAAATTCCAGTCAGTTCTATCCTTACTCATAGAGTCAACAACAACCATCCTACTACACAGATCATTGGAAATCCCAAGTCTGCTGTGCAAACCAGAAGACAACTTCAAACCAATACTGAAACTCATGCACTTGTGAGTTATGTCAAACAACAGCAGAGAACTAATCATAAGGATACTCAGCATTGTTTGTTTGCCTGTTTCTTATCACAAGTAGAGCCCAAAAACATTTCTCAGGCTCTTGATGAAGAAAGTTGGGTAGATGCCATGCAAGAAGAATTAACACAATTTGAGCTACAAAAGGTTTGGATTCTTGTGGATCTTCCCTCGGGTAAGAGAGTAATTAGTACTAGATTGGTTTTCAGGAATAAGAAGGATGAAAGAGGAGTTGTTGTGAGAAACAAGGCAAGGCTTGTTGCTCAAGGCTATAGACAGGAAGAAGGGATAGACTATGATGAGGTTTTTGCACCAGTGGCAAGGATAGAAGCCATTAGGTTATTTTTGGCATTTGCATCATATATGGGTTTTATAGTCTATCAGATGGATGTGAAAAGTGTCTTTCTTTATGGTACTATTTCATAGGAGGTATATGTCTCACAACCTCCAGGTTTTGTAGATCCTAAGTTCCCCAACAGAGTCTACAAGGTTATCAAAGCACTTTATGGTCTGCATCAAGCTCCAAGGGCTTGGTATGCAACTTTATCCAATTTTCTGTTAGAGCATGGATATAGGAGAGGGACCATTAACAAAACTCTGTTTATCAAGAAGAATGCTAAGGATATTATTCTAGTACAAGTCTATGTTGATGACATCATTTTTGGTTCTACCAAGAAATCATGATGTGAAGAGTTTGAGGCTTTGATGAAAGGAAGATTTTAGATGAGTTCTATGGGAGAACTTACTTTCTTTTTAGGACTACAGGTCAAACAAAGGAAAGATGGAATATTTATCAGCCAAGATAAGTATGTTGCTGAAATCTTGAAGAAATTTTCATGTATGGATATAAGGAGTACAAGCACACCTTTTGAAGCTAAGAAGTCTTTATCAAAAGATGAACATGGTGAAAATGTTGATATTCATCTATACAGGTCAATGATTGGTTCATTGATGTATCTTACTGCTTCAAGGCCAGATATTATGTTTGTTGTGTGTGCCTGTTCAAGGTTCCAGGTTAATCCAAAGGTGTCACATCTACATGCTGTGAAGAGGATTTTTAAGTATCTTAAAAGTCAACCCAATTTAGGATTATGGTATCCTAGAGATTCAACATTTGAATTGGAAGCTTACTCAGATAGTGATTATGCTGGAGCTAATCATGATAGGAAATCCACAACAGGAGGTTGTCAATTCCTAGGCAGAAGACTCATATCATGGCAGTGTAAGAAGCAAACCATTGTTGCTACTTCTACAACTGAAGTTGAATATGTAGCTGCTGCTCATTGCTATGGACAAGTACTTTGGATTCAAAATCAGTTGTTAGATTATGGGTTTAACTTCATGAACACCAAGATTTACATTGATAATGAAAGTACTATATGCATTGTCAAGAATCCAGTATTTCACTCCAAGACTAAGCATATTGAAATAAGACACCACTTCATAAGAGATGCCTATGACAAGAAGTTTATTAAAGTCTTGAAGATTCATATAGACAACAATGTAGCTGATTTGTTGACCAAGGCATTTGATGCAAAGAGATTTGAATTCTTGGTTACACATATTGGTATGCTCAACCAATAGACTGCTGCATATGTTGAGGGGAGGTAACAGTTGTATAATTTTTATGCTAATTTTTATTGTGTAGTCTATGTTTTTTGTGTTTTTGATGTTATTTCAGGTTAATAGAATAAGATAAAAGAGGTTATTATGATAGTGAAATGCATGAACTGGTCAAAATTGTGAGGTACCGTTATGACTCCAAGTACTGCTAGCACAAGTCCAAGTACCAAGTATGTTCCATGTACCGCTACATGTCCGTTGTACCGTTAAGGGTCTCTTTTGTAAATTTGGCGGTTTCTTCACGCTTGGGTTTGTTATTTACTTAAATACTTACTCCAATTACACAATTGATTCACCTAATCTTTTATTTTTATCTCTTGATTCAATAACCTTCTCTCTAATTTTTCGTTCATAAAAAATACTAATGGTTGCTTTACAAGTGATCTCTAAGCATAATTTGGTTGCGAATCTTGCTCTAAATGATGACACTCTTGGATTCTATGAGATTCTTGGATTTTTATCTCGAAGTCATGTTCGTTTTATACTCACTGTAAGTCCCATTGTCTCTGTTTCCATTGTTGAACAATTTTGGAACACTGTTGTGTTAGGTACTCGGTTTGATCAACCTTGCATTAAGGCTAGGGTAAATCATATAAATAATTATGTAACTGAGGTACTGCTAAGGGCTAGTTTGAGATTAAATGATGAAAATGAACTTAGTATGCTTAATAATACAGAGATACATGATGGCCTTGCAGCCATGGGCTATGGAGGTGGTAGGGAAAGTCTTACTTTCTTTAAAGCTTTATTTTCATCTCAATGGAAATTGATTTTTCATGCCATTATTCAATGTTTAAGCTCTAAAAGTACATCTTTTGATCAAATTCCTGCTGCATTGGCATCAGCTAGTATTGGTCTAGCAAATAACAGGGTTTTTAATTTTTCAAGATTAATTTTTGAAGGCATGACTAGGAATTTGGAAGGAACTAAGAAGTTTTTAATGTATCCTAGATTCATTCAGACTTTAGTTAGTGACCAAATCCCTATCCTACCAGAATTAACTAATACATGGAATGTTCCTACATTCATAAAGAGAACTTTCTCTTTCTTGACCAAACAAGGCAATGCCTTTACAGGAACTGTTACACCATTGTTTGCCCACATGTTAGCCCAACCTGCCAACTAAGAAGGTGAGGAACCTAGCAATGCTAGTGCTTCTCAGCAAACTCCTTCTAACCAGAGTTCCCATTCCTTAGAAGATTCTCAATCTTCTTCTCATAATATTGGTGCTCCACCAAATACTGATGAGATGATCCATACACCTGCTGCTTCTATTGCTGCTAGTGGTTCACCACCAGCACAAGCACCAGAGGTGGTGGATGTTGCAAATTTAACTGCTTTGTGTGCTAGTTTGTCCCAACAGGTACAGGTGTTGCAAAAATAAAAACTTGTTCAAGACAAGAAAATTGCTGAATTAGAAGCTAGCCTAATCAAGTTGAGGAACAAAGTATCACCTTAGATGAGGCAACATAGGTCTATTCAGAAGGCTACACTTAAAAAGCAAAGGTTCATAAACCACAAGAAAAGGCAACTGAATGCAACCAAACATGGGAGGAATTATGAAGAACAACTACCTTCTTCTGATAATCAAACAAGGATCTCTGGAAATGACATTAATTTGAGTTGGATGATGATGTCATTGGGACTTATGAAGATGGAACTGGTTTAGAGACTGGTGTGGATGAACCTAAAAACATGGAGTTTCAACAGGATGAACCACAGCCTACTCATGAGGAGGCACACGTTGAAGAAATGATGGTAACTCAGCCAATACCAATACCTCAATCACCACAACTTCAAGTGAATTGGAGTACTTTCTATGAGAAGTTGGAGGAAATTAATATTTAATTTCATGTATCTTCAACTCCACCACCACAAAGACAAATCTAGTTTCACATGAAACAGTCTTTGTAAGTACTGTCCAGATCAAAAGTGAGCAATGGATCAGATAAGACTAAAGAGGTACAAGTTGAAAGGATAGCTTTAGTGGAAGAAATGGTATCTGGAGATACACAAGTGATTGAAGAAACAAGTGTGTCTAATACTGGTGAAGTCAACATTGTTGAAGATCCAAGTATTGCTAAGCCAACTAAGCCGACTGCAAGTACCGCTGGTTATCATCCTTCACTAAAAAGTCAAACTCCTTTTGGAGAGGATGAGACTTTAGCCCAAATACTGCTTGACTTAAGAGAAAATAATTCAGCTGAGAAAGCAAAACAAGCAAAGGTAGAGAAGAAGACACAAAAAGAAGTTCTTGCCAAAAAGGATCAAATTACAGGTAAGAAAGTTCAAGCTTCACACCCTACTAAAGGTATAGTTATTCAACAGCAACCTGATGAGGAAAGACCTTCCAAGCTGAAGAAGAAGCTACCTAAAATTAATCCAAAGGATAAGGGGAAGAAGCAAATACTATCAGAATTTAAAAATGAAAGAGATTCAGATGAAGATATCAGCAAAGTCATGTATAGATTTAATCAATTAGACTATGATGGGGAATATGCTCTTAGAATGCAAGCTCAGATTCGTGAAGAAGACTTGCAAGAAGAGCTTGAAGCTAAGCAACATTTGCTAGAAGCTAAGAGAATACAGCAAGAATGAACTCATACAAGAGTATGATAGGATTCAAGCTGAATTACATGCAAGTGAGCTTCTTGCAGACTCAATGATAGCTGAAGAGAGAGATGCTTATGATGAAGAAGAGAAATCAAAACTGATTGATGATCTGGTAAGGGAGCAACAAAGATTCTTTGTTGAAAAGAGAAGAAGAGAAAAGATTAAGCCTCTAACTACCATGCAGATTAGGAATCAAATGATGACATTTCTCTAGAAAGTTAAGGGTTCCACTCATACTCAGCTGGTCAAAAAGAATTTTGAAGAAATCAGGACTTTGTATGAACAACATAAGAGAACTGAATTGAACTTTGTTGAGATTGGATCTGAAGCAGACAGGATAGCTGTTGAAAAAGCTAGAAGACATCTACAACAACAAAGGCAATTTGGAAGTGCTCCTAGAATTGAGCCAAGTACTGCTGAACCTACAAATACATCCAACTATCAAGACTACTTATGTGAGGAAGAATAGAAAGGAGAAGGTAAGTTCAAAAGAGGAAGAGACTGCTCAAATAATGAATGAAAGAGATAAAGCTTAAGATGTTGCTCAGACTGAAAATGTACAAGCAGTACATACACAGTCAACAGTACATACAGAAGAAACGGTACATACAAACTTGGAAGAGGGTTCAATAGAATTTGAAGGAACCTCCAAGGGTGTTAAGATGAAAAGATCAACAAAGAGGAAGTAGAAAGCCAAGAAGGCTAAGTCAACAACAGAAGATAGTGATGATGATGAGAGCTTGAAAAAGTACTTGAAGATAGTAAAATTTGAAGATCAATGTATTGATACAAAGAATTTTGGAAAGAGATCATCTATTGCTAGATGGATATACTCTATGGATCAAGGACTGAAAGCTCATGGAATTCAAAGAACTGATGGCACAACAAGAATATTCAAACTTTTAGAAGATATTCTTCACATTCTTGACAGACAAGATATTCAGGATCTTTTCAGGTTAGTTCAAGAAGCCAGTGCAGGTAAAACTGAGGTATCACTATTATATAGGGAATTGCTCTTCATATATGAACCACACAACTGTGATCAAGAAGTATTAAAGGAATTAGAGAATCAGGTTCCTAGTTACTGGAGATATTATAGGTCATGTGGATTATATATTTCGGATATAGATGATGTTACTTACTATATGCTACAAGAGAAGAGTTATCCATTCAAACGAAGATTGTTGGAAAGAATGTTGGAACAACAATTGGAAGTTACAGAAGAGTCTATTGATGCTTTGGAGTTGATCATAATGGTTAAACAACAAATCAAGGATTTGAAAGATGAGGAAGAAGCTGAGAAAGAGCCTTAAGTGTTTGACTTTCAGTCACACTTCACAAATGGTTCTCAGTTCACCATGTCTAACACACATAAGAACTGGCTAGTCCATAAGCAAACGATTTGTGGTAAAGACTTCTCAAATCCGTTGAAATTTGGTAGTTTGCTAAAAACTATATGGTCCTGACTCACCTTGTTTCGAGACAAAGAGTTGGCTAGTCCTAGACAAACGGTACTAGGTAAAGAGTTCATCAAATCCGTTGATGGTTGACAATTTACCAAAAAGTGTAGGGTTATCAGTACACCTTATTCTTTATGAATAAAGTATTGGCTATTACAGAGTGTACGGCTAACTGGTAAAGAATATATCAAATCCGTTGATAGCTGGTGATTTGCTAAAAATCATAAAGCCAATACAGATTGGTTTTGTTGTTAACTGTTTTATTTCATGTATGAAGATTGCAAGCAAAGAAGTAAATATACTTAGAAGGTTTTGTCTCATCAAATCAGACTGTAGATCATGATTCAAAGTCCATAGATTTAACTCAAGAAGACACTTACTGTTGCTGCAAAGAAAAATGAATGTTTACAAGACACGAGAAGATCATAAGTTGAAGACAAAGATGATGTTCATGATGTTTGAAGATTATCTTATCAGAAGAAGATCTACATTGAAGTGTTTGGCTACATTCAGTTGGATACAAATGCAAATTACCAAGTTCAATCCAAGGATGAAGGAAAGACTGAAGACATGTATTCTAAATACATCCAGTACAAAGAGAAACAAGAAGACAACAAGTTATCATTCTTGTTTAGGGGAGGATTGTTGGGAATTATTTGTAAGTGTCAAGTACCGTTAGTGTTATTGAAGTACTGTTAGTATCTTTCAAGTACCGTTAGTGTTAACGCGGTACATAGTAAGTACTGCTACTTATAAAGTAAACACTGCTATATTGATTAGGACGAATATATCTTTGTATAAGATATGTCATAGTTATAGTTAGAGTATATCTTATGAGATATACTTAAATAGTTAGAATATTGATAATATATCATCTGTGATATAGTTATCTTTATAGAATATTCTAAGGTTTATAGGGTTCCTTACTCTATAAAAGGAACATAGGTACAATGTCATTCATGTACATCATTCAAGTCGATTAATAAGATAATCGAATAGTTAAACGTAATTCTGTTCTTCTGTGCTTTATAAGTTAGATTCCGCATAACTTATTTAGCTTGAGTAAGAGTTCTCAAAGTGTTTTAGTTTGATTACAAACTACTATACTAGTTCTTAACAAAATATAGATCTAATAAAAGGGATCAACACATCGTCACCATCGTGGTTTTGGTGTATGAAAGGTCCAAATTGTGATTGGGGAAACATTAACAACCACATCCATTGTATCATGTCACCACCACCATATGAGCTAATTACAACCATCGTTGTTGTAACCCATCACCATCGCCACTTAACTCATCACCATCACTGCTACCATCCCAACCTGAACATATGGGTAAAAAACAACCTTGATCGATCTACATATCTGATACTCGGACGAATGATGTATTTTTATCTAGATCCAGTGAAAGATATAAAAAACGGTGAAATGAAAAAGATAAAAGTAACGTAGTATTAGGGTAAAATGGAAAAGACGAAATTACCCCTTCAATAAATTGACTTAACAAAAAAAGTTTACACTCATTCAAAATACAGACCGAGAAGGTTATCACTTTCAAAATTGGGGACGAAGGTTATTACTTACAAAATTAAGGACAGCCGGTGTACATACTTTGAGTTAGAGACGAAACGTGATATTTCGTGTAAACCATAAAGAAGAAACATGTAATTTTTTCAAGTTTAAACAACCAAAGTCTAATTTTAAAAAGAACCACATATATTGGTTTCATGTCATCATTGACTCAGCTCTAGCCATTGCTGAACTACTTTTATTCCATGTCATCATAGACTGTGTCTCGATGATGTAATTTGTAAAACCATTTAATATGTTGTAAGAAATTTTACTTACCTTTAAGAGTTCTAGGTATCATAACATCATATATAAAATAAGAACATTTTTCTAGTTTACCCACGTTGTTGTTTCTTTGCTATTTTGCTCGTGACCGTTGAAGAATATTATGCGGATTCCTTCAAGATCACGAAGAACACACATTGAGACTTTGAAAATGGAGAAATTATATATGGGAAGAGGTCCAAGAACTTATTAACAAGCATCAACCTACCACCTATGGACAACATATGCATCTTCTATTTCGAAAGCCGCTTCTTGACCCAGTCGACTATATCACTCCACGCTTGTTGACGAGCCATGCAACCTCCCATAATTGACCCAAGATATGAAAACGGAACATTGAGAACAAGACACCCAAGCTGCCTAGCGGCACAACTAACCAAATTTCCGTCAACTTGAACACCCATTTTTTTACTTTGCACATATTAATACGAAGACCCGAAACTTTTTGAAAACACTCGAGAACATGAATGAGCGTAGAGATATTACTATCACACCATTGACCAACAAAAACGGCATCATTTGCGTAAAACATATGCGATATCTTCACGAGACCTTCACCAATGTTAATAAACATACCTGCGTCGACAACACGTTGAAAAGAAAGGTGAAGACTTTCCATTATCAAAATGAATAAGAAAGAGGATAACGGATCCCCATGTTTAAGACCTCCAAATTCGAACTCTTTCGTTGGACTGCCATTAACTAGAATGGATCCTCTCGACGACTGAAGGCAACACTGAATCTACTTACACCACTTATCGCCGAAGCCGAATTTCCTAAGAACATCGTCCAAAAATCCCACCTCACTGAGTCATACGCTTTTTCGAAGTCCACCGTAAAGATGAGTGCTTGCTTTTTTTTCTCTTACACCAATGAATAACTTTGTTGAGAATAAACGATCCATCTAGAATTTGTCTATCTGTAATGAAAGCAGATTGAACCTCGTTAACAATACCCTTAATGACACTCACCAGCCTGTTCGCCATGATCTTAGCGATGATTTTATATAAACTCCTAATCAAGCTAATTGGTCTAAAATCTTTCACTAAATTAGCATTTTGATTTTTTGGAACTAGCGTAATAAACGAGGAATTATAACCGTTAGGAATGTCACAATGAGAGAAAGAGTACCTGATCGCGTTTATAACGTCTCCCATGATTAAGTCTCAGTATCTACGAAAAAAATTGAATGTAAATCCATCCGGTCTTGGAGCTTTATCCGTCCCACAATCTCAAACCGCCTTTTTAATTTCGTCATTGCAAACATCGCCTTCAATTTTCTGTCTTTCTTCGGACGACAGAACATTATGAATGGTTCCAGGATGTCGTAATCTCGTACTAAAATGATCGAAATATTCTTTCTTAACTCAGTTGGATTATCTACCCAATTGCCATCAGCCAAAACACCCCGAGCGTTCAGTATATTACGTTTCTTGTTTAGCATCCTGTGAAAAAAAACTTGAGTTTTCGTCACACTCGACAACCCATATGATCTTAGTCTTTTGGGTTACCTCCATCATTTGGATATTACTAATATTGTTTAACTTATTAATAATATACACGCATTGACTCAAAACTTCATCGTTCCCTTCCCCTCTATCAATCACCTCGTCAAGATGTTCGAGATCATTTTTAAGTTTGGCGTGCATCGAACTATTAGCTGATCTACAAGAGATGTTCCATTCACGAATTTTTCCTTTAAGAAACTTCAATTTACCCATGAAGTATCTAATTGCATTAGAATCCTTACCTGAATACTCCTTCCAAGCAGCCTCCACAAGATTATTAAAACCGTTCATATCAAACCAATAACGAAAAACTTTAAACGGAATAGGACCATAATCATAAGAGATTTCTCGGAGGAGAATCGGTCGGTGATCAGAAAGGTACCCCGCCAAGGTAATAGTGTTGATATTCGAACATGTATTCAAAAGGTTCTCGGATACAAAAAAACTATCCAACTTGCTCATTTTAGATCCGAATTTATGACACCATGTGAACATGATACCCCCTAAACTTACCTCCACCAAACCCGAATCAACAAAAAAATGTATTAAACACGTTAGTTTCATGTGCGTTAAACACAGAAACGAATCTTTCATATTTATACCTCACATCGTTAAAATCACCCATAACTGCTACTTCACCATCCCATCTTTTTATTTCTCATTTTATATATTCCCATAATAAGTATTTATATTTCGTCTCGTGAGGAGCATAGATAATCATATACTTCAAGATCGTTGCCCTCCAAATGCCATGAATCATAACAAAGGAATCCGAAATAGTAACGTTCTCCTTGTGAAAGCACTTTGGATCCCAAACACACAAAATGCCACCCGAATTTTCAACAGCCTCGCTATGAACATACTCGAAAGCCATATTACCCCAACATTTTTTTACACAAAAGTATCCATTATCTTTATTTTTGTTTCTTGTAAAGTCAAAAAGTTTACCTTATTCTTGATGCACAACTCCTTAACCACTCCTTCTTGGCCTTTTTTGAGGCCTTGTATATTAAGGGAGAGAAAATTAATCTAAACACCTCCTTCACTCCTTGTGCTTCAATAATTTCAACCATGTTAACTATGAAGTAATACCCCAAACGTAAGCTTCCGCTGAGGTATCCAAAGCGGGGGTGTTACATGTCAGTTGGATTTGGTCATGTTTTACCGAGGAGGGTGACAAAAATCAGTGCAAAGGCTGGGTGTAATGCGTCGAATGAGTTTCACATTTTATAGTATGTCCAAATTGACATGCAAATGCCTTTTGGGTCAGGTTGTGTAAGCATGATTGAATGCATATCAAAGCTTATGACTCAAAGAATTTTATCTTTAGATAATTTTCCTATATGCTTAGAGCTTGCTTAGTATACAACATTTTTTTAGTTGGTGTGTTTTTTGTTAAAACAATCAACATTTAACTGTCGTGACTATAGATTCAAAATCCAAATGAAAACTATAAAAAAAGTTTGTAAATATAAAGCAATTGATTCATTTTAGGTCTCTTATCAGCAGCTCTAAACATCTTAATGAGCTGCATAATATTTTACCAATTTGCCAATATACTATTAATAAGTGTGAAAACACTTATCCTTTTACCACTTATTTCTAATAATAACAAGACCAAAACGTGTATTTAATGTCTTAAAAGGCGGAATTATGCGTGGTTTGTGTTTTTATTGTATTTTAGGACAAAAATATGAAAAAGGAAGAAAACACGGGCTTTCACGGGCTTTTATCGAAGAAAAAGACAAAAGACGAAGTCAAAAGATCAAAAGTGCAAGAAGAACGGAAGTCGAAGGCCTATTCTGAAGATTTGTTGAAGAAAAAATCTGAAGACGGAAGTTTGACAAAGTCGAAGAACCAAGTCTACTAAAAGAAGAAAATTAGAAGACAAGTTCGTTTTATCATTCGACTAATCCCGAGACAAAGTCGAGAAATACGAGAAATTAAAAGACGAGAAAGAGAAAGAAGGAAGCAACATACCTCCCCTCTCCTATAAATAGTCTTCATTATCTTCATTTTGAGAGTGTTAGTTTTTTTAGTCACTTTTAATTTTTCTTAGGCTTTCATATCATTAGAGAGAAGTGGGTGATTCTACTTTCTCTCTCTAGATTTCTTCATCTTTTCTTTCAAGTTTTAGGCTTTCATTTAATCTTGTATTTGGAATCATTAATCTACGAGTTCAAGTTTAAGCTTTTAATCATTAATCTTTTTCTACCTTTCTTGATTTTGATTTGCTTTTGATTCGAAATAATCATAGATCTTGTTTCATCTTGATGTTTGTGTGATTAAAAAGTTTATCTTTTTGTTCTTATACGGTTTAAGCTTTTAGCTTATTATGCTTCTTGTCTTATTTCCTGTTTAGCTTATTTTCTTTTAAGTTATCTCAAAAGTTTAATCTTTCTAAAGTTTGTTTTATAAAATCTTTATTATTTAAGTGTTTTGAAAGTTTTTTTATTCGTGCTTATTTAACTCTTTCATTATTGATTTGGTTAAGTGTCGGATTGTGCTTATTAAAAAAGAGAGCTTATTTGTTTTGCTTATTACGCGTTACATTCCATCGGAAAAGGGTTTACCCTTTCCGACGGATATTCCGACTGTTTGCATCGGAAAAGGGTTTACCCTTTCCGACAGTTTTTCTGACACTTCTTTCGGAAAAGAGTTTTTGTATTCCGATCGATATTCCGATCGGTATTCCGACAGTAGTGATTATCATATATTCTGACCGTCTTTCCGACGGATTTTTCCGACAAATATTCCGATATTTTCATTGATTATTATTCCGATACTATAATAGTTATTCCGACAGGATTCCTTTTGATACATTCCGACGGATTTTCCGATCAGGATTCCGATAGCATTCCGACGGATTGATTTTTACTTTTTGTTTCAAGTTAAATTTTTAAAAATTCCCTTTTCCTGCCAATCAAGGTTAGATTTCTCTTTTATTTTTTAATAGCTTTTACATTTATGTTATTTGTAGACTTAGATAATCAAGCTCCCCCTTTTAGTGACCAATTACAATAATTACACCTTAAACCGTGATCAGTTCGAATTGAATCGAGTACGAACAACACTTTTAGAGCATACACAAAGTCATCACATTAAATGGCGCCGCTGCCGGCTCTTTTCGTAAAGATTAACGGTTTTTAGTGAGAAAAATTGGATTTTGGGATCTGTTCTTTTGGGAACGTTATTTTCAAGCACAAATTCTTTTTTTCAAAAATCCTAAAAAATATAAAATTTTCAAAAATACAAAAAAAATAAAAAAGATAAAAAAAACCAAAAATATTTTATTTCATTTTAGTGTATGCGTACTCGATCTACGTCTTATTCTGAGCCCGAGAATCTTAGAGACTTAGATATCGCCGGTGTGCATAATAATAATAACAACCCACCTCACCCCAATTTGAATAATAACAATAACAACAACCATGTCCCTCCACCCGACCTTCGAACGATGGAGGAACTTTGTCAACCAACCATGAACGGACGAGGAGGACCGATTGCGCCGATGCAAATTACGCCTCCTGAATTTTCGTTGAAGCATCACATGATCCAGCAAGTTCAAAACGCTTGTCCATTTCGCGGATTACCGGATGATGATGCCAACAAACATCTCGATAAATTCATAACCTTCACTCAAAGCATGAAATTGCCCGGTGTTTCCATGGATTTTCTCCGCCTTCATCTTTTTCCACACACTCTATCCCACCATGCTGAAAAATGATTTGATCGTCTTCTTAAAAACTCAATTCATACATGGAATGACATGACTCAAAAATTTTTGTCGCGCTACTTTCCACCATCCATGGTCACTGGTCTTCGCAATCAAATCAGTGGATTCACTCAAGAACCTGATGAGTCGCTTTTTGATGCTTGGGAACGTTATTATGTCTTGATCGACCGTTGACTGAACCATAACATGCTCCCCGTTACTTTGATTTATACTTTCTACAATGGTTTAACTTTTCGTGATCGTGATACGATTAATGCTGTCGCCGGTGGTACATTCATGAAGAGAAGACCTGAGGAGTGTAGAGAGCTTATAGAGAACATGACCACTCACCAAAAAAATTGGGATTCATCTGCATCTTCAAGGAATAACCCGAGGGCCAATGTTTCTTCTACTTCATCAAAACCAGAGACAACCGAACTTACCCGCTAAATTGCCGAGATGAACAAAAACTTCTTAACCATGGCTACAAACCAATTTCAACAAGCTAAAGCTGTAGCAACTTCTTGTGAGATTTGCGGGGGTTCTCATTCATACACCGATTGTCCTTCTACTCATGACAATCCGTAAAATGTGTATGCCGCTAACGGTAATTTTTCTACGGGAGGCTATCAAGCTCGTCCTCAAGGTGATCGAAATTTGCTCAGTTATCGTTCAGACAACTTCCTTTCACCACCCAGTTTTCCTCCTCAAAACCAAAACAACTTTAATCGCAACAATCAAAACCAAACTCGAGCTCCAAATCGATATCAAACCCAAAGAAACCCATATCCACCTCAAGGAAATAATCAAGTTTACCAACAACCCACTTATCAACCACCCGCTTACCAAGTTCCCCATCCAAACCAACCCACGGCATACAATCAAGAGGTTGAAACATACATGAGGACTAATGACGCGCTGGTGAAGAATCTTCAGAGTCAAATCATCAACTTGAAAGGTGACATGGCGAAACAAGGGAATGATCTTCGAGCCGAGCTTAGGAATGACATGCGAAACTCTTTAAGTAGTCAAACGAATGACTTAAGGGATATGATGGCTAGTTTCTTCCCATGTAATCAAACCTCTGCTTCAGGTTCTCTTTCGAGTAACAACGTTGCTAATCCAAGAGGGGAGATGAAAGCAATCACCACCCGAAGTGAAAAAGGTTATAAGGAACCCGAGATTCCTAAACCTCCTCCGGTGATTGTGACAAAGGATAACGAGCCCCCTTCACCGATTCCTTCATCGATTACTCCACCTTCTACTTCTACCCCTCTACCACCCAAGGATGTGAGTGATAATTCCATTCTAAAGCCTTCATCTCAACCCGATATACCTTACCCTTCAAGGTTGAGGAAAGAGAAGTTGAAGAATAAGGATGATATTCAAGTTTCGAACTTTTTTAAAATGTTTAAACAATTGAATTTCAACATCTCCTTTGCCGAGGCTCTCGCTCACATGCCTAAATATGCTAAAATGTTTAAATATCTTCTTAGTGATAAGGAAAAGCTTCTTGATATTGCTCAAACCCAACTTAATGAGAATTGCTCCGCGGTTCTCTTAAGGAAATTACCAACCAAACTTGGTGATCCGGGTCGCTTTCTCATTCCTTGCAACTTCCCCGGGGTAGAGAATTGTATGGCCCTAGCCGATCTAGGTGCTAGTATCAACTTAATGCCATTAAGTGTTTGGAAACAATTATCTCTACCCGAGCTAGTCCCCACACGAATGACATTGGAATTAGCTAACCGCACGGTTGCTTATCCGGTGGGGATAGCCGAAGATGTCTTCGTCGGTGTCGATAAATTCACCTTTCCGGCGGATTTTGTTGTCGTTGACTACGAGATGGATCCCCGTGTTCTATTAATCGTTGGTCTTCCATTCTTGAGGATCGGTCGCACTCTCATTGATGTAGCCGCGGGCGAATTAATCATGAGAGTTGGTGACTACAAAATCGTCTTCAACATGGGTAAACTTTCTAAGCAACCTTCTGAACACGAGAGCGTTAATTTCATTGACGTACTTGATGAGGCTTGTGAAGAACATTTCAAAGACGCTTGTAAAAGTGGTTTTTCTTCTCTACCCACTGTTGAGACCGTTGCCTCTATTGCTCCCTCACCGACTCCTTTCGGAGAAAGTGATTTCCTTTTGAAAGAATTTGAAGCCACTTTAGGGGATGTGGACTTAAAATATGACGATTCTCCCTCCGATTGGGACGAAGACATTCGTACCATTGAGAAACTTCTCAATGAGGACCATATTTCTCCACCTTCTCCTATGGAAATCATAAACGATGATCCGAATTTGACTACGCCTTCCATCGACAATCCTCCGGATTTAGAGCTTAAGTATTTACCGTCTCATCTCGAATACGTTTTCCTAGAAGACAATAAGAAGTTACCCGTCATCATTGCAAAGGACTTAAAAGAGGATGAAAAATATCGACTTATCGATGTGCTCAAAAATTACAAGAAAGCAATTGCTTGGAAAATTTCAGATATCCGTGGAATTGATCCTAACTTTTGTACTCATAAAATTCTCATGGAAGATGACTTTAAACCCACAATCCAAAGCCAAAGAAGGGTTAATCTAAAAATTCATGATGTCATCAAGAAAGAAGTTATCAAACTTTTAGATGCCGGAATGATTTACCCTATTTCGGATTCGCCATGGGTTAGTCCCGTCCATTGTGTGCCTAAGAAAGGCGGCATAACCGTTGTCCCAATGAAAACAACGAGTTGATTCCTACTCGACTTGTCACGGGTTGGCGAGTTTGCATAGACTATCGCAAGCTTAATGATGCCACTCGCAAGGATCATTTTCCTCTTCCTTTCATGGATCAAATGCTCGAGCGTTTAGCGGGTAATGACTACTATTGCTTCTTAGACGGTTTCTCCGGGTATTTTCAAATTCCCATCGATCCAAAAGACCAAGAGAAAACCACATTCACTTGTCCTTATGGAACATTTGCTTACAAAAGAATGCCTTTCGGCTTATGCAATGCTCCCGGGACTTTCTAAAGGTGTATGATGGCTATCTTTCATGACATGGTTGAAGAAACTATGCAAGTCTTTATGGATGATTTCTCGGTCTATGGTGATTCTTTCTCTACTTGCCTTGCCAATTTAGAACGTATCCTTAAACGGTGTGAAGACACTCGTCTTGTTCTTAATTGGGAAAAATGCCATTTCATGGTAAAATAAGGCATTGTTCTTGGTCATAAAATCTCCAAAGCCGGTCTTGAAGTTGATCGTGCTAAAGTCGATGTTATTGCTAAATTACCTCCTCCTTCAACCGTGAAGGGTGTGAGAAGTTTTCTTGGTCATGCGGGCTTATATCGTTGATTCATTCAAGATTTTTCTAAGATCGCTCGCCCGATGACCCACCTCTTGGAAAAAGATACTCCTTTTATCTTTTCTAAAGAGTGTATTGAATCTTTCAATCTTCTTAAGGATAAATTAACTAAGGCACCGGTCTTGGTTACCCCTAATTGGGAGTTACCTTTTGAATTGATGTGTGATGCTAGCGACTTTGCTATTGGAGCGGTTTTGGGACAAAGAGTGAACAAACACTTCCAACCAATCCATTATGCTAGCAAGACAATGACGGGGGCTCAATTGCATTATACCACTACCGAAAAAGAGCTTTTAGCTTTAGTGTATTCTTTTGAGAAGTTCCGCCCCTATCTTGTTCTTTCCACTACCATTGTCTATACCGACCATTCCGCGTTGAAGTACTTGTTAACCAAACAAGATTCCAAGCCAAGACTTCTCCGTCGGGTTTTGCTTCTACAAGAATTTAAAATTGAAATTCGTGATAAAAAGGGAGCGGAAAACCTAGCCGCGGATCATCTTAGTAGACTCGAGGATCCTTATCAAGGGGAGATCCCAAATCAAGAGATTAATGACTCTTTTCCCCTTGAAGCCTTAATGTCTATTAACTCCAATCTTGATGAAACCCCATGGTTTGCGGACACTGTAAACTATTTGGCGGGTGGAATTCTCATGGAAGGGTTAACGTCCCAACAAAAGAAAAAGTTCTTTAAGGACATTAAGCACTATTTTTGGGATGACCCTTACCTTTTCAAACAATGTGCAGATCTTGTGATTCGTCGGTATGTTGATGGGCCGACAACTTTATTAATCCTAGAAGCAAGATCACCCACCGGTGATCACTTTGGTCCCAATTACACCGTGAAGAAAGTTTTCGACTCTGGATTTTATTGGCCCACCATTTATCGTGATGCACACGAAATGGTTAAGCATTGTGATGCTTGCCAAAGACAAGGCAAGATCACACATAAAGATGAGATGCCTCAAAATTTCATCCAAGAGTGTGAAATCTTTGACGTATAGGGCATCGACTTTATGGGGCCATTTCCATCATCTAAAGGGGACAAGTACATCCCCATAGCCGTTGACTACGTATCAAAATGGGTTGAAGCAAATGCTTTACCTACTAATGATGCGAGGGTGGTTGTGAACTTTCTGAAACAATTATTTGCTCGATTCGGTGTTCCTCGTGCTATCATCAGTGATCGCGGGACTCATTTTTGCAATGATCAATTTGCTCGAGTCATGGCTAAGTACGGTGTCAATCACTGTCTTTCCACCGCGTATAATCCACAAACAAATGGTCAAGCCGAGATTTCAAACCGTGGACTTAAGAGAATCTTAGAGCGTACTGTGGGAGAGCATCGTGCCTCATAGGCTGATAAATTAGATGATGCTTTGTGGGCTTTCCGTACCGCATATAAGACACCTATTGGTTGCACTCCATATCGTCTTGTGTACGGAAAGGCGTGCCACCTTCCCATTGAGTTAGAGCATAAGGATTATTGGGCCTTGAAATGGGCTAATTTGATATCAACAAAGCCGGTGATCTTAGGAAGATTCAACTCAACGAGCTTAATGAACTAAGGAATGAAGCTTATGAGAATTCATTGATCTACAAGGAGAAAACCAAGCTCATTCATGATTCTAGGATTAAGAACCGAGAGTTTCACATTGGTGATCAAGTTTTACTCTTTAACTCTCGGTTGAAATTTTTTTGTGCAAGCTTAAGAGTCGTTGGTCTGGTCCATTCACCGTCGCCAAAGTCTTCCCTTATGGCACCATTGAGTTATCGCAACCAAATGGGCCAAAAATTTCAAAGTGAATGGCCAGCGTGTTAAGTTGTACTTTGGTGAGGACATCTCTCATGAGATGATTCCATCCCTCACCACGTTTCCCTTGAATTAGTTTTGGGTCGAGTCAGGCTCGTGACTCGGTTAACAAAAACAAGTGCTTCTCGGGAGGCAACCCGATGATCTATCCTTTTACCCGTTTTTATAATAAGTGTAGGGGATCTACATAGGGTTTGTTGTCTTGTTTCTTTATGATGTGGCAGGGATTAAAGCTTCAAAGAGAACTTTTGATGACATTTGACGACCCATGATCCCGTGTACCCGTCTTCCCGGTTCTATCCTAAATTGTCGTGATTCAATATTTCATATCTTAATATGTTCACATTGAAATCACTATAGTTGTCCCTTCCTTAGCAAGATTTAAACAAAATGCACAATGTCCTAAGTGTAGGGGAGTTTACTCCCACATGCTTAAACATTGAGGACAATGTTTATATCAAGTGTAGGGAGACTTCTATCGAAGTTAAGTGGGCTTTTCCATTAATTTGTCCTCATTTTAAACGGAAAATCTAATTTTTCGACATTTTTCAAAAATTTTGATCTATTTTGGCTAAGTAGTATTTTTCATTTATTCTCTTTTATTTTCTTTCCTTTTGTTTTCGTATTGTATGTATATATTTCATTTCAAAAAAAAGTCAAAAGAGAAGTATATGCAAAAAATACCTTACCACACCTCATAAATATCATCAAATTTCTTTATAGGGATCAACCACGCTTCACGAGCCTTCTTGTCAAGTGCTTTTTCTTTCATACACTATTCGTAGATTAAATATTAAAAGAGTTAGATATAACTTATATATAACACAGTGAATGAATTTGGTACAATGAAGTTAGATTTTTTTACAGAATTTATAAATGCAGGTAACTGATGGTCAGTTAATGCTCCATATTGATGCCTTAAAAGTATCGTCCAACGACGTCTATTAGAAGCATCACACCGACGTCTAACGTTCAAGATAGGACTATTGGTCGGTTAATGCTTCATATGTGTAGCGTTAAAGGACATGCCAATAACGATGCGTGAACACTCAAGATAGGACTATTCTACCATATAATGAAAAATATGTTCTTAATCATATAAATAAGGTAAAATAGAGATTAAGGATTAAAAAGTTACACCAACTGTTAATACTTGAGTAGTCATGAAAATATGCAAACTAACATACATTCTGGCCTACTCAGGTAAAACTACAAAATTTCATGTTTTATTATCCATAATAAATAACCAAATGCAAGGACATAACTGGTTTAGTTTAGTGAAAAAGACACTAACCCGAGAAAGTTGAGCTTATGTAGCTCTGCATTGTAACCAAATCACGTTCTTCATGTCCTTTGATGTTGCAATGTGTTGCATAAAAAGTAATATACTACTAATAAATACCATAACACACCAAAATTAGAGTACTTTTATAATAAAGTTAGTCTAAAATATTGGTATATTACCGAAGGGGTTGTTTGTCGAGCCTTGCTTTAAGTAGTTGATCAATGAAGAAGCTCGACATTTCCCGTGCCAGCAACTGTAAGCAAGTTCATTGACGTGTTTGGCTCTCCATCTATACTTTCTCCACCACGATCGAACAATATGTCCCCAAGGTTCAGATCTTAGAGCTTCTTATTATGTTGTGGAAATACAATAAATGATTCAAAGTCCTACACGATATATACATTTTTATAAAGGGTTGTTTGGATGATCCCCTTGACAAGTTATTATGTGATGCTATGTTGGTTTATGTGGTGTACGTGTTTGGCCATAAGAAAAAGAGGTCGTTGTAATGTTGGTTTATGTGGTGTAGACATTGCAGCCTTCCTGCCCAAAGCATGAATGTCATCATGTTGCTGTTAAGTTACTACAATATTTTATAGTCTACTCACTGGATAAGATATTTAAAGAAACTGACCAGGAATATAATAATTATAGTGTTCTTTTTTCAATACACAAGAGATGATTGCAAATTATTTCCCCATATATTTCTTGTAACACCCCATTTTGATAATGGAAATGTCACATGTAACTATGGCGTGTCATCAAAGCATACAAGGAAAAATGTCTAAACATTACATGACCATAAAAGAAAAATACCGGAATCAAACATCGGTAGTCCAAAAATAAAGCTCATCACACACAAACATAAGTATAGAAAAGGAAAGGACTAAACAATGTCCATAGCAATGTATCAAAAGAAAGGAAGTGCATAAAGTAAAGAAAGGCTAGAAAGCTTCCAGTCCATATGCACGTACTCTTAAAGTCTACGAGCGTCCCTGAGTACCTGCCGTTTTGGGAACATAGAAAAGGAAAACAGCTGAGCAATACGCTCAGTGAACGGATGTACAATAAAGCATGAATAGGATAAGCATATAACATATAACAGCGGAAGAAACTAAATCCCGAGTAATCTGATTAACTCTTGATAAAACTGGTTTTATAGTTTGAAAAGCCTTATGTTTATCTTGTAAAAACTGTTTATCATATTTTACCATTAGCCAATATAGGTCATGAAAATCCACCATGCATGAATACTTGGAGGGGTGACCTCATCATGCAAATTAGAGGGACTGCCTCTAATTTAATATACTGGTTTTTGGGTAGGAGGGATCAGCTCCTTGTGAAGGATGCAAGGCACACACAACATTCACCATGAAATCCTGACTGAAAACATGTAACTAGGATGCACCCATACGCCCCACATGATAAATATAATATAAATGGCCAAAAGCTGAAGGGACGCCACGAGCAATCACTCCGCCGTGGTGAATTCATAACATCAGTGCCTCTAATGTTATGGTTATGGTACCTCCATAACTAGGTGAAACTGGTCATGCATGTATATGGCTATAGGTATTCTAAATTAAACATAAGCAATTCAAACACATACTTATACTACGGGAAAACATTTGGCTGCATACGGGGAAATCCTAATAAGGAAAGAATGTCCATACTGAAAGGACGGGAATCCGTACCTTATGTCCAGTGAACGAAGAAGACGAACTGAGAGGAATCCTACTTCCGTATCACTAATGCTACATAAATACATACATGAATGAGTATCTGCTTACTAATACGTAACTGATTTTTTGTCATGTCTTAGCTTATTTTATATGTTCTTACCATGTTTTATTGTTTTAAGCCTTATGCTGTGTTTACCTTATGTTCTGTATACTCTGATTAAGTATTTCTGGTATTTCATCTATTATTATACTTACTGTGTAATAATAAGTAACTTTCCAAAAATAGCAAGTTTCCTAAAATAGAAAGTTTCCAAAAATAGAAAGTTTCCAAAAATAGAAAGTTACCAAAATAGAAAGTTTCCAAAAATAGAAAGTTTCCAAAAATAGTAAGTTTCCAAAAATAGAATTACTGCTTAAAATAGATAAGTTTCTAAAAATAGAAAGTTTCCATAAATAGATTAGCTGCCTTATTTAAATAAGTTTCCATAAATAGATTAGCTGCCTGAAATAAATAAGTTTCTAAAAAATAGAACGTTTCCATAAATAGATTAGCTGCCTTATTTAAATAAGTTTCTAAAAATAGGAGTTTCCATAATTAGAAATAAGCTGGTTAAATAAGCTAAGTATATAAGTCTAAGTGTTTTCATGATTATTTTCTAAGTCATATGATATAATGTATAGTTTATTAATTAATTCATGTAATTAAAATAAACTATAGGTTAAAATATCTAATTAAAGTATAACATATTTTTAATTAAATAAAGTTTAAATACTTAGGTTAAAACATGTATTATTATTTATTAATAATATAACCTAAGTCATGTTAATTAATTAATTATAACCATGGTTTTTAAATAATTAATTAATTATAAGTCTTAAAAATATAAAATGCTTAGGTTAATAATTTCATGATTTTAATAATTAATATAACCCAAGTCATGTTATTAAAGTAATCATGTCATGTTCATTAATTTAATTTTAACATAAGATTATAAAAAAAATAATTTTAACATACACCGTGAACCGGATCTTGACTAAGAACCATGAACCGGACATGAAATCGACACCATACCCCGAACCGATTCGGGGTTACCCTTGTCTTGTTGCTGCCGTGGGACCCACACCAACCAACCGGGACCATATGGTCTCGGTGGTGGTCGTGTAGCCAAACCGAGACCCTCTCGGGTTCGGTTTAGGCGGCGGCCAAGCACAAACACCCCTAAAACATCCCTTTTGATTTATTCCAAAACCAATTTCATGTTAGATCTATGATTTAATTAGGTTTTTTCAAAAAAACATATCATGTTCTTAATTATTTAAAAGATTAAATCAAAAGAAAAGGGTTAAAAGAATTACTGAATGCGTGGATCTAAACAACGATGAACAAACACTAACACTAGCACCAAATCCAAGATCAAAGATCAATAAACACCTCCTTTGGTGTGTTTGAGGGTGGCGGCCAAAAGAAAAGAAGAGGAGGAGGAAGAACTTTTAGGTTTTTGCAAAATCTTCTGTAAAAGTGAAAAATGAGTAGTGGTTTTTCCTTTTACCCTCCTTAGTAAAAATTGAGATGGGCTTGGCCCATCTTTCCCTTGTAGCCACGGGTAGGGGCCCCACATGGGGTACCCGTACCGTTTTCCGTGTCTTGATGTTTAGTTATTCGTTCGTGATTATTTGTGTTCGCGTTTAATGTGTTCTCGTTAAGTAATTATCGTGACCTAATATATTTATTTACGCTCGTAATAAATATATATATACGTAATTAATAATAGTTCGTGATTTAATTACGTTCATGATTTCATGATCGCATGTTCGTGATTAATTATTGTCAAATAATTATTGCGTGCTCGTGCGTAGTAAATACTTATCGTGTTCTAACACTTACGTAATACGTAAAATCCTAACACGTAATCGTAATCATGCTATAATAGGAAAGTTTTAATCTAGTACGTACGATCCTAAGGGTACTATACATGGTAAAAGCATGCGGGTTTTACAACTCTTCCCCCCTAAAAAGAATAATTCGTCCCCGAATTATAGATAAAGTAAACTGGAAAAGAAGAACATACCCGAATTCAAAATATGAAATGAGGGTAAGAAGCCCGGATAGACTCCTCTGTTTCCCAAGTGGCTTCCCGCTCGGTATGATCCCTCCATAGGATTTTGACGAATGGAATCGTCTTCCTTCTCATGACTCGTTCTTGTCTGTCAAGAACTCGTTCGGGTTCTTCTATGAAAGTGAGACTTCACGTATCTGTTCCAGTGGATACTGAACCATGTGAAGGGGATGATATTGGTACCCTCTGAGTAAGGACACATGAAACACATTGTGCACATGCGAAAGCTGCGGAGGTAACGCCAATCGGTAAGATACCTCACCGACTCGTTCAATGATATCAAACGGTCCGATGAAACGAGGACTGAGCTTTCCTTTAATCCCGAAGTGTCTAACACCACGTGCCGGCGAAACCTTAAGGAAGACGTGATCTCCTACGTTAAAATGTATGTCCCTACGATGCTTATCGGCATAACTTTTCTGACGTGACCGTGCTTCCTGAATTTTCTGCTTAGCTACTGCGATCTTTTCATTGGTCATCTCTATGATTTATGTTCCTTCAAGTGTTCGCTCGCCAACCTGATCCCAGCAGATTGGAGCGTGACACTTTCTGCCATACAACATCTCGGAAGGAGCACACTTGATACTCGCGTGCCAACTGTTGTTGTATGCAAACTCCACCAAACAGATATAATCGTCCCAATCACCCGTCCATTCCAACGCACATGACCTCAACATATCTTCCAATGTCTGAATCGTTCGTTTCGACTGTCCGTCCGTCCGAGGATGAAAGGCCGTGCTAAGCTTAAGTTGTGTACCCCAAGCTTTCTGCAGACTCTTCCAAAAGCGCGAAGTGAATCGAGGATCTCTGTCTGAGACGATGCTGGATGGTGCACCGTGGAGTCTCATGATCTCTCTTCTATACGTATCGGCGAGTTTACTTACCAGATCTTCCTTGCGGATCGGTAAGAAATGAGCTGATTTGGTAAGTCGATCAACGATAACCCAAATTGCATCGTGCTTCCTTTTGGTAGGCGGAAGACTAGTAACAAAATCCATGGTGATTTTGTCCCACTTCCACTCTGGAATATCTAACGGTTGAAGGAGACCGCCAGATCGCTGATGCTCGATCTTAACCTGCTGGCAGGTAAGACATTTGGAGACGTAAGTGGCCACATCCTGTTTCATACCACTCCACCAAAAGTACTGCTTGATGTCATGGTACATCTTAGTCGAACCAGGATGTATAGAGAATGGGGAGCTATGAGCTTCAGCTAACAAGGCTTCCCGGAGTTCTTGGTTATCAGGAACACAAAGTCTCGTGCCCTGCCCTACGATACCATCTGCATCTACTCTGAATTCTGTCTGTTTCTCCAAATTCTGCACTATCGCCCAGATTTCTCCGTCATCCTTCTGAGCTTCCTTGATCTTAGAGAGTAACCCGGGTTCTACTATAAGATTAGCCCAGTAACCGTATTGTCCATGTACCATGATCTCGATGTCTAGTCGCTCCAAGTCTCTTATGATTTCCTTTTCGATTTTAATGTCGTTGATCATTCCGGACTTCCTTCTAAGAGCATCTGCTACTACATTTGCCTTTCTAGGATGATACTGTAGATCAATGTCATAATCCTTCAACAGCTCTAACCATCTCCTCTGCCTCATGTTCAATTCACGTTGAGTGAAGATATACTTCAAGCTCTTGTGGTCCGTGAAAATGTCACACGATTCTCCATATAAGTAGTGCCTCCATATCTTCAATGCAAACACCACTGCTGCAAGTTCCAAGTCATGCGTGGGGTAATTTTCTTCATAAGGCTTAAGCTGCCGTGAAGCGTACGCGATCACCTTCCCATGTTGCATGAGAACACAGCCAAGTCCCTTCCCCGATGCATCGCTGTAGATTTGAAATCCACCCGTACCAAATGGGAGAGTAAGAATAGGTGCAGATACTAGCTTCTACTTCAGGTCTGCAAAGCTCTTCTCTCGTCCTTCAGTCCAGACGAATTTCTCCCCTTTCCGCATCAGTTTGGTCAATGGTAGTGCTAAGCGGGAAAAGTTCTCCACGAACCTGCGGTAATAGCCAACTAAGCCTAAGAAACTGCGGACTTCCGTTGCTGATGTCGGCCTTGGCCACTTAGTAATGGCCTCAACCTTCGTTGGATCCATAGTGATTCCTTCTGCTGATACAATGTGACCTAAGAATGCCACCTTGTCTAACCAGAACTCACACTTGGAGAATTTAGCATACAGCTGCTTCTGGCGAAGAATCTGTAGTACTGTTCGAAGATGGTCTTCGTGTTCCTCCTTGGACTTTGAGAAAATCAGGATGTCATCGATGAAGACAATGACGAACTTGTCCAGAAATTCATGGAAGATTCTGTTCATCAAGTCCATGAACACTGCTGGAGCATTTGTCAGGCCAAATGGCATAACTACAAACTCGTAGTGGCCATAGCGGGTACGAAAGGCAGTCTTAGCGATGTCCTGTTCCTTGACCCGTAGCTGATGATAGTCTGACCTAAGATCAATCTTGGAGAAGTGTTTGGCCCCTTGGAGTTGGTCAAACAGATCGTCAGTACGTGGCAGTGGATATCTATTCCGGATAGTAATCTTGTTGAGCTCGCGATAGTCTATGCAAAGACGCATACTGCCGTCCTTCTTCTTAACGAACAAGACCGGTGCGCCCCATGGAGATGCGCTGGGTCGAATGAAACCTCGTTCAAGAAGTTCTTGCAGTTGATCCTTCAGCTCCTTCAGCTCTATGGGAGCCATGCGATAAGGAGCCTTGGAGATTGGTTCAGCTCCTAGAATAAGCTCGATACTGAATTCCATTTCTCGTGCAGGTGGTATGCCCGGAAGTTCTGCTGGAAAAACATCTTGGAATTTCGACACTATAAGTTGATCCTGAATTGATGGGGATTCAGCATCCATGTCGTGAACCGTAGCTAGATAACCCTCGCAGCCATGTGACAGTAGTGCACGCGCTTGCAGGGTAGATATGACCTGTATAGACCGTCCGGGTATGAACCCGTTATGAATGTACTCTGGTGCATTAACATCACCGAAGATAACTCGATATGAATGGCAGTCTATGGTAGCATGATGCTTGGATAACTAATCCATGCCCAAAATCATGTCGAAGTCATTCATGTTCAGCGGAAGTGCGTCAACAGGTCGAACCTTATCGTTAAATTCTAGGGGAAGACTCTTGTATACATGGGTGATTAATACAGAGTCTCTCAAAGGCGTGGAAATAGTAAGCCTATTTTCTAGTGGCATGGGGAGCATCCTAATGTTCTTAGCATAAGCAGTAGAAATAACCGAGTGAGTAGCACCCGTATCGAAAAGAACACATGCAGCTTGACCATACATATACAAGATTCCAGTGATGGTACCTGTAGACTTGTTGGCCTGGTCTCGAGATGTCGTGTAGACACGCCCGATAGTAGGAGGCGGCTTGAAATCAGCATGTCCCGATGTACCCTCCATCTCGCCCTTACGACAATCCTTCATGATATGGCCAGGAAGACCACACTTGAAGCATGCGTCAGTGTTACGGTGACATGGCCCTGGGTGCCTACGGTGGCAAGTAGAGCAAAGAGGATGAGTAAATCCTCCAGCAGGTGCTCTGGCTGGCTGGGAACCTGACAAAACATTATACATAAGACATGATAATTGGGTACAAAGGACAATGCGGATAATTGTAAGATTGAATACCAATGATAGCTGGACGGCTAGGCTGTGAACCTCTCTGGTTCTGGTCCCTACCGTTTCCATGGTTCCTGGTAGAAGTTTTGCTGAAGTGTCAGAATATGAATTATAACATGAAATCATAAGGAATTGCGTAAGTATTAGGACCTGCTGCTGTTGGAGTGTCCAACGTTGTTGCGGTAATTATCATTACCACCACGCCTATCCGTAGCAGAACGGTCGTTAGTCTGACCGTTTCCCTTGGGCTGATGAGGCTGCTGCTGAGTAGCCGGCTGAGACCGGTCCCCAGTTTTCTGCCTGGAAGATACATTTAAAGAGATGAATAATTGACATATATGGAAAGTATACGGATTGATCACCGCTTGAATACGAATGTTTACCTCTTGTCGGGTCTCTCAGCTTCCCCGAACTCATCTCTCTCCTGCAGCATCTCCAGCTTACGTGCTGCATCGGCCACTTGTGCTACAGTGTTGAACGTAGCACACACCAGATTGTTTGCGACCGATGTGCGAAGAGCCCACCTAAAGTGGTGTGCCCGCTCTTCAAGAGTACATGCTGCCGCACCAAGGAAACCAGCTAAGCGAAGAAAGCGCTGCATAAACTCGTTGCTATTCTCCCCAGCTCTTTGTCGGATCCCATGGTACTCTCTCTTGAGCTTGTCCTGCTCAGCCTTGGGAAAGAACTGCTCCATCACCCTGTCCTTGAACTGAGCCCAAGTCAAACCAGCAACCCACTCGTCACCACCCTCAGACTGCATCAACGCTAACCACCAATTTAGCACATCGCCTTCGAACCGATAGCATGCCAACCTCGCCTTGTATGCGGGGTCACAACCATAGCATTGAAAATCTTCTCGATGTGAGCCAACCAGCTTTCAGCATCACTGGGGCTATCTGTCTTCTCAAAAGCTCGAGGGCGGAGCTTGTTGAATCTCTCCAGCCATACTGCTAATGTCACTGGAGGAGGAGGAGGAGGTGCCTGATTATGCTGCTGATTGTTGGCAGCTTGAACTTCAGCCCTGATGTCGTTCCTCAGTTGAGGAAGCAAAGCTTGCATAGCAACTTGAATTACAGCATTGAGCTGTTCCTGTTCGCGTGTGAGAACCATCTGACAGTATAACATAAAACATATGTTTAAACAGATCAAAACATAAAATATATATACATGAAAAAAATTTATACCAAAATTTCAAGAGAAAAATTTTATGCAAGAAAATTTTTGTGTATGAATGCATGATGCAGTTTTATGAAAACTTTTGTATGCTCGAGAGTGAACGCCTATGGTCAGTTCACCCAAAACAAAAGACATGGCGAGGGGATGCCTATGGGTCGGTCCCAAATTTAAAAGTTTTGATAAAAACACACGCGACTAAATAGGGCCAGTCCTGTACCAACCATTACTTAGTCATAAATCTGCGACAATGACATATATATGTATGCTTAAAATGATGAATGCATGAAAACAACTGTCAGTTCTAGGAAGACCGTAGTGACTACCCACTAATCACAGGTCATATTTTGAGAGCCTACAGGTCGAAGCCTTGGCTCTGATACCATAATTGTAACACCCCATTTTGATAATGGAAATGTCACATGTAACTATGGCGTGTCATCAAAGCATATAAGGAAAAATGTCTAAACATTACATGACCATAAAAGGAAAATACCGGAATCAAACATCGGTAGTCCAAAAGTAAAGCTCATCACACACAAACATAAGTATAGAAAAGGAAAGGACTAAACAATGTCCATAGCAATGTATCAAAAGAAAGGAAGTGCATAAAGTAAAGAAAGGCTAGAAAGCTTCCAGTCCATATGCACGTACTCTTAAAGTCTATGAGCGTCCCTGAGTACCTGCCGTTTTGGGAACATAGAAAAGGAACACGGCCGAGCAATACGCTCAGTGAACGGATGTACAATAAAGCATGAATAGGATAAGCATATAACATATAACAGAGGAAGAACCGAGTAATCTGATTAAGTCTTGATAAAACTGGTTTTATAGTTTGAAAAGCCTTATGTTTATCTTGTAAAAACTGTTTATCATATTTTACCATTAGCCAATATAGGTCATGAAAATCCCCCATGCATGAATACTTGGAGGGGTGACCTCATCATGCAAATTAGAGGGGCTGCCTCTAATTTAATATACTGGTTTTTGGGTAGGAGGGATCAGCTCCTTGTGAAGGATGCAAGGCACACACCACATTCACCATGAAATCCTGACTGAAAACATGTAACTAGGATGCACCCATACGCCCCACATGATAAATATAATATAAATGGCCAAAAGCTGAAGGGACGCCACGAGCAATCACTCCGCCGTGGTGAAGTCATAACATCAGTGCCTCTAATGTTATGGTTATGGTACCTCCATAACTAGGTGAAACTGGTCATGCATGTATATGGCTATAGGTATTCTAAATTAAACATAAGCAATTCAAACACATACTTATACTACGGGAAAACATTTGGCTGCATACGGGGAAATTCTAATAAGGAAAGAATGTCCATACTGAAAGGACGGGAATCCGTACCTTATGTCCAGTGAACGAAGAAGACGAACTGAGAGGAATCCTACTTCCGTATCACTAATGCTATATAAATACATACATGAATGAGTATCTGCTTACTAATACGTAACTGATTTTATGTCATGTCTTATTTTATATGTTCTTACCATGTTTTACTGTTTTAAGCCTTAAACTGTGTTTACCTTATGTTCTGTTTACTCTGATTAAGTATTTCTGGTATTTTATGTATTATTATACTTACTGTGTAATAATAAGTAACTTTCCAAAAATAGCAAGTTTCCTAAAATAGAAAGTTTCCAAAAATAGAAAGTTTCCAAAAATAGAAAGTTACAAAAAATAGAAAGTTTCCAAAAAAAGAAAGTTTCCAAAAATAGAAAGTTTCCAAAAATAGAAAGTTTCCAAAAATAGAAAGTTTCCAAAAATAGAATTACTGCTTAAAATAGATAAGTATCTAAAAATAGAAAGTTTCCATAAATAGATTAGCTGCCTTATTTAAATAAGTTTCCATAAATAGATTAGCTGCCTGAAATAAATAAGTTTCTAAAAAATAGAACGTTTCCATAAATAGATTAGCTGCCTTATTTAAATAAGTTTCTAAAAATAGGAGTTTCCATAATTAGAAATAAGCTGGTTAAATAAGCTAAGTATATAAGTCTAAGTGTTTTCATGATTATTTTCTAAGTCATATGATATAATGTATAGTTTATTAATTAATTCATGTAATTAAAATAAACTATAGGTTAAAATATCTAATTAAAGTATAACATATTTTTAATTAAATAAAGTTTAAATACTTAGGTTAAAACATGTATTATTATTTATTAATAATATAACCTAAGTCATGTTAATTAATTAATTATAACCTTGGTTTTTAAATAATTAATTAATTATAAGTCTTAAAAATATAAAATACTTAGGTTAATAATTTCATGATTTTAATAATTAATATAACCTAAGTCATGTTATTAATTTAATCATGTCATGTTCATTAATTTAATTTTAACATAAGATTATAAAAAAATAATTTTAACATACACCGTGAACCGGATCTTGACTAAGAACCATGAACCGGACATAAAATCGACACCATACCCCGAACCGATTCGGGGTTACCCTTGTCTTGTTGCTGCCGTGGGACCCACACCAACCAACCGGGACCATATGGTCTCGGTGGTGGTCGTGTAGCCAAACCGAGACCCTCTCGGGTTCGGTTTAGGCGGCGGCCAAGCACAAACACCCCTAAAACATCCCTTTTGATTTATTCCAAAACCAATTTCATGTTAGATCTATGATTTAATTAGGTTTTTTCATAAAAACATATCATGTTCTTAATTATTTAAAAGATTAAATCAAAAGAAAAGGGTTAAAAGAATTACCGAATGCGTGGATCTAAACAACGATGAACAAACACTAACACTAGCACCAAATCCAAGATCAAAGATCAATAAACACCTCCTTTGGTGTGTTTGAGGGTGGCGGCCAAAAGAAAAGAAGAGGAGGAGGAAGAACTTTTAGGTTTTTGTAAAATCTTCTGTAAAAGTGAAAAATGAGTAGTGGTTTTTCCTTTTACCCTCCTTAGTAAAAATTGAGATGGGCTTGGCCCATCTTTCCCTTGTAGCCGCGGGTAAGGGCCCCACATGGGGTACCCGTACCGTTTTCTGTGTCTCGATGTTTAGTTATTCGTTCGTGATTATTTGTGTTCGCGTTTAATGTGTTCTCGTTAAGTAATTATCGTGACCTAATATATTTATTTACGCTCGTAATAAATATATATATACGTAATTAATAATAGTTTGTGATTTACTTACGTTCATGATTTCATGATCGCATGTTCGTGATTAATTATTGTCAAATAATTATTGCGTGCTCGTGCGTAGTAAATACTTATCGTGTTCTAACACGTACGTAATACGTAAAATCCTAACACGTAATTGTAATCATGCTATAATAGGAAATAATCTAGTACGTACGATCCTAAGGGTACTATTCATGGTAAAAGCATGCGGGTTTTACATTTCTCCTCAAGCTTCATCACGTTGCTTCTTATCCCTACCAAAAAGCACAATGCTCTAATCAGTAGATTAGCTGGAAGTGCAATCGCCAGGACCTCTTTTATACATTTACATTATGTTCCCGAGCGTAAAAGTGATAAAATAAGGGGGGGGGGATTGTCTCGATTTCAGTAGTGATATTCTTGACGCGCAAAATTTCAATCATTAGTACTTAACCTTTAAGCAAAACAGAGACTGTGATAAAATATAAGACGAGATATATTGAAAAATCAATTCTCAAAGACACCCTTCATTGTACATTATGAACAAAAACTGTTTCAGCATGTCTTAAAAACACCCCCTAAATGTGAAAATGGGCTATAAATTTACCTTGAAACTTGAGCACGTCTTTAGACTGTTTAGCGATTTAAAAAAGTTCTATGTAGATGCTCTTCTCGTTAAATAGGTTCGACTGATCAAGTGCTTGAAGTCCATGTATTGTTTCTCTCAGGATGAGTCCATTCTGTCTCTTTCTTATCTTCCATAATCATCTCTTTGTTGTGAAAGCGATCTATAACCAACACATAAAATTTAGTAAACTTGAACCAAAGTTAACGAATATGATCAGACGTTTTATTAAATACCATGGTGTGAGTCATTGTGTTCCAATCCTTTTCGCCAAGGATATAATGGATGACAAACTTCATGATATTAAGAGAAAAATAAAACACAATACTGTAAAGCAAGATAACACCAACCCATTTATATGCAGTTCCCTTGATTCTTGCAAATTTCGAGTCTGCATATACGGAATAACAGTTTCCACCTGAAATATATCATATGTAAGTGTTATGTTATGTAATTTCTCTAAGAGACTTTTTAATTAGCAAAACATGATAAAATTTAGAAATTAAAAAAAAACATTTGTATAGCTTCTTCCCACCAGGTATGTCCCTATGGTCTTTGTAGTTGTTCATGTTGGCAAGATGATTCCAGATCATCTCACCTGCAAACTCGGTTGTCCATTTGTATTGTCTACAGAACCGAAAAGTGCGATGAATTGAGAAGTATCCTGCATATAAATGAACCAAGTATTATGTTTGAAATTAACAAATAGCTTCACGGGATTATATTGGTACGTATACTATAAAATTACCAGTGGCACCATGTCAATATATAACAACACCTGATTACATGTACATGAAAGTGATAGTATACCTTATTGAATCGAAGATTCATATACATGAACATGAAATCAATTTACTCAATTTCTATGCAAACGATTGTTAAATGACCAGTTTTTTTGTTACCAATCTGATTTTGATTTGATAATTTTTACTTAGGATTTTTTGTTTTAGTTTTTGATCTTGCGTGTTTTTAGGCAGAGTGTTTTGAATAGGTTTTTGTTTACAACTAAATGATAAAATGGGAGAATGCTTTTAAACCGTTGATTAAAAATGAATGTACAGGTGTCATTTTTTAAGAATTTTAGGTTAAGATCATCTTTTTTAAAACCATGCTTTATATAGGTAGTAGATATATTATTTTAATTACTAATTTTCTTTTAATGATTTTTACTATTAAAAAAAGAATATAAATTATAAATATAATTTTATTTAAATTTAAAATAATATTTTCTCTCTCCTATCTTTTACCTAATCCTAAACCTCATACTTTATTAAACTCACACCTTAAGTAAAATGCGACTTCAAACCAAACGGACCTTTAAAGTCAAACCAAAACCTATATCTGAATCTAAACCTACTTACGCCAAACACACCCTATCTAACCTAAATCCAAACACCCCCTTATCAAAGAAAACAGTGTGAAACATGACTTATGTGGCTTAAACCACTCTATTCCCACATACAAATAACCCTTTTTCTTCACATTTCATCTTCATCGCCTCACCTAACATTGAAAGAAAAAAAAAACAAGAATGGAAAACATGAAACCAAGTGAAATCAGCAGCTCAAAAATGTTTGAAGGGTTTAACAAAAGATACAAACATTATTCACCAACTTTGGGCTGTTCTATGACCTTTCATATTTACTTCCCACCTTCTTCTAATCCTGATCAAAAGTTCCCTGTAATTAATCTCTTACTTTTAATATTTTTTGTTAGTTTTTAATTTAGAGTGTAAATTTATTGATTTGTTTTATATTTATATGAATTTGTAATTAATATATATTTGTGACCCTTTTCATTTTTGTTGTTGATTTAAAGTTTAATGGCATTTTTTTGGTTGATTTTTATAAAAATGTGATAAAGATTGTTGATTTGTTGTTATATAATAACTTAAGTTTTTTGTTTTGATTTTTAATATAGTTGTATGTTTATTGTTATTGTTTTTGTTATTTTTAAGAAAAAATGTGAAAATATTGTTGATTTATTGTTATGTTTATGATATTTTTTTTTAGTCTGTTTATGTTTATGATATTTGTTATAAAGATTGTTAATTAGTAGTAATAAGGGCAGTGGATTAGTCAGCTCGCAATGTCGAGTTACAGAAAAAAAAAGGTAAAAATAGATAGTTGATTGTTTGTTATTTTTATGAAATTTGTGATAAGGATTGTTGTTTTGCTATATTGGGTTTTAGGGTCTATCGTCTATGGTTGGGGTTTTGGATTTGAGGGTATTTGCTTTTTTAGTACTTGCATGTTTAGTGATAGAGGTTGTTAATTTTTATTGTTAAACTTAAGAAATCTGTGTTAAATATTGTTATTTGTTATTTCTAAGAAATTTCGATCGTTTGTTGAGTTTATAAAATTGTGTTAAAAAATCGTGTTTCCTTTAGCTATTTTGGATCATGGTATAGGGTATTAGATTTGGGATTTTAGTACTTTATGTCACTTTCTTTGAAATATTGGTTGCTATATGATGTTTGGTAAAAACGAGAAGTATAAACATGAGGCCATGAGGGTATCAACCGCTTATTGCCTTATATGACAGTAGTCTATAGATGTAATGTGCGTATATGCTGTACATTGATGTATGCCTAAAATGATTCAACATGTATTGTGTTCTTCTTTTTGGTGTGGTCCCTTGTACCTCCATCTAGCGTTAGTGGAAAATATTACATATGAACTTCTTAGATTTGGTTTTTTGGTTGTAAGAAATTGAAACTTAAGGAGTTAGGAGACATAGACAAGTGTCGATGCTTGTTCACCAGGACGACCAATGGGTGATTCACAATTTAGCGATTATGATTTTTTCTTGAAGAGCTAAAAAACTAAAAATTCATATGTGTTGAACTTGAATAATCATGTGGTTAAAAAGTCTAGCTACAAGTGACGGTTGCTTGGATTTTGTCTTATATATTGACTTATGCTAATTTTCTATGTTGCAAAATGTCGAATGCTGTTGGCTTCTCATATTTTTTTGTAATGAAGTTGTTGCTATGCAGTCAGCAGAATGTGTTGATGTGTGTTTAATATCCAGCGACATGAGTCATGGATAGCGTTGCTTTTATTTAGATATTGTCAAGTTATAATTCCTGATCTTGAGTGATCATCAATACATCTTTATACCAAAAACAAGCTGTTGGCTTTATTATAGAACTTAGTTAAACTTATATGTAAAGCTGGCATTGTCATTATGTTTTCACTTTTCAACACATGTTCTTTCGGTAAAAGGTATCTAACTTCTTTTTTGGGTATTTGTGTTTAGGTACTTTACTGGCTGTCTGGTCTTACTTGCACTGATGAGAATTTCATAGCAAAATCTGGTGCTCAGCGAGTTGCTTCAACTGAAGGCATTGCTTTGATTGTCCCAGATACATCTCCACGTAAGTCTGCCTTTTACAGTGTTAGAAATCTTACTCATATGTGTGGTATTCAGTGTAACGAAAGCCTAGTGATTTCCATATATGCAACACTCGAGTTCGCACATAATGCTCAGTTATTGCGCTTGAATAAACCAAGTCACTAACCAACCGTTTTTGTGCACGATATAGGAGGCCTGAATGTGGAGGGGGAATCAGACAGCTATGATTTTGGTGTTGGTAAGTTACATGAATTCAGAAACTACATATCTTCGTATCTTTATTAATTGCTTTATGTGGAAATAAGCTAAGTTCTTTTCTCTTATTTGGCAATTGTTTAATATGCTTGTCACTTCATATTTGAAACAGGTGCGGGCTTTTTTCTGAATGCAACTGTAGAGAAGTGGAAGAACTGGCAGATGTATGACTATGTCGTCAAGGAACTACCGCAGCTACTGAGTGAGAACTTTCCACAGCTTGATACATCAAGGGCTTCTATTACTGGTCACTCTATGGGTGGACATGGTGCACTTACTATCTACTTGAAGAACCTCGACAAGTACAAGGTATTCCACTTTGTCCTATGCTTTTCTTTGAATTGATTAAAATATATACACTTTTAACGAGTCTAGAACCAAAACCATGGTTCAAAAAGTTCAGTAGTACCTGTTGACTAAAATTACACAGCACAGTGTATATTGGGGAGTGTTTAGAAATTGATTTTTTTTAAGTTGCATGTTTAGATTGTGTACTCATTAGTACCATCATGCGTGTACTGTGATTAATTTGCTCATATTTTCCTTTTATTTGCAGTCCGTGTCAGCATTTTCACCTATTGTGAACCCCATCAATTGTCCATGGGGACAGAAGGCATTCACAAACTATTTGGGAGACGATAAGACTGCTTGGGAGGTAATTTTTTTTGTACAATTTGGTTGGGGTGTTTGGTGTAACAAGAAGCAGGCTCTCATAGTAACAGTTCATAATATGCAGGAATATGATGCCACTTGCCTGATTGCGAAGTACAATGATGTGGCAGCTACAATCTTGATTGACCAGGTAAATCAATCTGTCCATCAACATATGATATTTTGAAGTTCATTATTCCTTGAAACATTTAGATATTGCAACTTTACCCCATCGTGTAGTCCAAACATATTTACTAATACCACCCAAAAGGATGCATTGTTTTTCGTTTAAAACAAAATAGCATGATCATCAACAATGTGTTGGAAGGCATATATAATGTGATGAAATGGACATTTTACTCCATCAACGGTATATAAAGTTTAAAAATTGGCATGTGTTTACAGCTTCAGTGGTTTAACACTCTTAAGCTCATTAATATAAATTTATAATTGGCGTCTGCAGGGCGATGATGACAAGTTTTTGCATGAAAATCAACTGTTGCCAAGCAAGTTTGACGAGGCATGCAGGGCCGCGAAAGCTCCTCTGCTGTTGCGCATGCAACCTGGCTATGACCACTCATACTTCTTCATAGCCTCTTTCATAGACGATCACATCCGTCACCACGCTCAAGCTCTTAACCCGTAAGCTTGCTTCTAAAGCACGCCCCTTGACCTTGTGAACATGTTAACTTTAAGACTTCAAAGAACTTGTTAGACGCGAGTGTTCATCTTGTTTTTTTTGAATCAGATGAAAACGCGTGTTTTAATGTTATGCATCAGAAAAGAGTGAACCTGGGCCTTGTTATGTTATGGTTTCAGAGTTCTGAACTAGTCTGATGTTTATTTATGTTTTTAAACGATTTAGTTGTAAACTTTCTTAGAGACGGTGGTTTATGATCTTGGTAGGTCAAGGGCGGGGAATTGCAGGATTTGAGTTTGGAAGAGTTAAGAATGCTGCCTGGATTACCATTTTATATATTGTCTATTGCTTTTTCTCTTTTATTCATGTTTCTATCTTGTGACCATCTGAAGTCTTTATAGTCCGTTTCTATTGTATGATTTACCCAAAAATGCGTGAGTCGTTGATCTTTATGAGGATTAAGGAGCCTCGTACTATTATGGGTCAGGGTGGCACAACCTCTAAAAAGTAAATAAGCACTTTGAAAGTCTGAGATGTCAAATTGGTCTAATACGTCATACAGACTAAAAGTCATGAAACATACACCCAAATGCTAACAAACCCTACTAGCTATCATCCGAGAACTTGACTGCAATTTACAAGCTGGTTTCCACTCTGTTCGATGTGGGTGCGTCTAAAGACACTCGAATTGATATCCTCAAGCACATTTCAATCAAAAGACAGACATCAGACTTTCTTTATTGCACTTTAAGAAACCAACAAATCAATTCAAGTCCTAATGTACCCGACACACAATCTTGTTCTCATCCTAGGATGATATCAATGACAACAAATTTGATGTCAACTCAGCTAGAAAAGACATGTCCATTCTGCACCGATTCAACTGGAACAGCATAAGGAGAATCCCAATCGGCATCAAATATCTTTTGAAGCTGCATCACTATCGCTGGATTATAAGTCCCAAAACCAATACCAGCAGTTGTATAAAAGTGATCCCAAATTAAATTACTAGTCCCTATATGTGCTCTTGTGTCGCTAACTGCGTATTTCCCATGGTTATATCTGGTGTAACCTGGATACGTATTTCCTGTACTATTTCCGTTGCTAATAGCAGGCCCACTTGAAAAATAACCTGGAATCATATAATATTTGATCTCAATTTCACCCAAACAGTTGTTTTCTGGTGAAGAAGAGCATAATTTGTTGGAATCAAGAAGAGACTTTAAATATTGATCGGTGTTGATGTTAAAGTCCGGCATGTAAGACACAAGCAGCTTGACTTTTGCTTGCTTGGAGAAAACTACCTGCATTAATACCGTAATATGAATAATTATAAATGTAACAGTAATGATATTTAATTCTTTGGTTAGATTTCACAAGTTACTTGTGATACTGTTGAGGCTAAAGAGGACCAGTAAACGACTTCTGCTGAGTCTTTAGACTGACCAAGCCAATCCATGGTATTGATTCGCACAGTTTCCCCAGAGTTTACTGATCTTATAGTGTCGACCCATGCCTGTTCATCTGTTTGCAAATTCCCAAATAGCAGCTGCATAGAAATAAATATAGGAAAAAATATCAGATATAGAACGTAGAATGACCCAACCAAATCCATGAGACCCAAATAGTACAAACCTCTGGAGGAGCAAACGAGAGATAACTCAATAGAGGGTGTGAATTTGAATAGTTTAATCCAGGGGTTTCGACTGATAACTGAAAAGTTGAAGGGTCGGTAAGCAATGGATAGCCGGCTGTGTGAGGAACATCCACATAATGAGGTAAAGGTGATCTGCAGCAATAATATTAGCTCTCAACACTTATTTAGTTTCAGTGAATAGAATCGACCATGTTCACCAACATACCTGCATCTTCCTTTAAATGGTACGAAATGTGACCAACAAGGAACTGTTCTGCTGATCTGCGATTGCTGATCCCATATATTTGTTGTATAGTCTGAATAATTTAAAGTTCCGAGTGTCCACAAATTGTTATAATAGATCTCCAGTTGTTTCGCCACTGTTGGACAGTCAACTAGATAGATTCCAATTTCCTTCACCTATAAATTCAACCTATCACTTAGAACAGCTTAATCAGTACTGTGACACATACTGAATTGTGTGGCGCATAAGCTACCTGAGTAAAAGCTTTCCAGTCATTGTTAGCAGATCCAACATAAATATGTCGAGAATCGGATATCCAAACTTTAGCATGAATAAAACCTGATCCAAACCAGTACTTAAGCAACAACGTTACACTCTCCACATTATTCCTTCCTGAAGCAAGGCCATCGGGTTCATCAGTGTTATCAGGATATCGTCCTGTATGCTGCAAAAGCCTGAAAGGAGTAGATGATATATTAACAACCAACGTTGAACTAAATGAATAAAAAGTTGCAGCAATATACCTTATATTGACATCACGATCAGCAGCGTCTTCAATGGACTTATACACACTCAGACCTTCACTAGAACCAAAGCTCTGCATGTTTTCTTCCGAGTATCCGTAATCAGCAGAACGAGAATCGTTGGGACGTGCTATTAGTTGCCACATCTGTGTCATTATGTCCAGATTTCGTGTAGAGTTTCCAGCTAACCATCTAAACACGTCCGCTAATAACAATCATAACATTCATTAACATTCACTAGAACTAAAGTATGTGCCAGCAAATTTAAACTCCGTAGATTAGTCGGCCAAATTTTCGGAAACCATGGTTACCCAAAAAAAAAAAAAAATGCTCACATCTCCATGTTCCACAAAAGGTGTGAAATGGCGGGAACACCCTTACCCTTGGCACCAGCCATTGCCCACCCTACAACGAATAGCTCCGGCAACTTTACTGGCCCATTAAGGCACCAACCGGAGTAGGGAGGATCCGAGACGCGAATTGGTGACCTTTTATACACAAAATCTCTGTCGTGAGACAATGAGTTTTTGGAGGTGGGTACCAAGAGCCAAAGCTCTTTGGTTCACATCAGTATGTTACTAAGTATTCCAAAAGTTGTAAATCGGTTGGAACACCCCTATCCCATGACCCTTCCCCAAGGACAATGGGCTCCTGTACCAACGACCTAATTAGCCAAGAGTTGGGTTCGAACACGGGTCATTCGCCAAAAGACCCCCTATGACCGGGCAACTGAGTGTTTGTGGAGGGGGAATGCTCTCACTGGAGCAACAAGCCCGGATGGTACTAACTAAAGTTACGTAGGTTTTATCTAATCACAGTAGCACAAATTCTTGCAGCCAGGATGTTTTATAACTAACTTAAGGGTAACGAAGTCGAAATGCTTATTGAACTCTTGATATATTTGGAATATAAAAGTTTAAGTGAAGACTAGTTACCAGTGTGGAGAAGCCCGGGAACGGGTTCGAGATGAGGCATATCAGTAGGAATGGACTGAACAAGCCATGCCTTGCACTGCTCAGCATGTTCAAACTCAGCTGTTGCTAACAATACAAACTGATTCCAACTAGTTAATAATAGTAATAATGGGACTAGAATTGCAAGTGAAGACCAATGCTTTCTGCTTGTTTGGTTCATGATTTTGGGTGAGAAGTGAGCAGTGAAATGGACATATTTTCATCTCTGCTCAATCATTGCCATTATAAATCCATGTGGGTCATGCCATATTTATTTTCTGATAAATAGACAGATTTGCATTTTAATTCATGGTGGTGTATTTTCTTGGTCACATAATATATTTAAAAAATGATTTATTTATATATTTTGTATTAAGTATTACTAATTAATAAAAAAACATTTAAGGATAATTAAAAAAAAGAAAGTCCTCTGGATTTATTAAACCTAAATTGGGGTTATCCGCTAAAAACTATGGTAAAGCTGTTTATGAATGCATTCGTGGCGTCCTTAATTTTACTAAAGATGATGAGAACGTGAACTCTCAACTGTCTATGTGTTGGAGTGATCATTTCTTATCTTGTGCCGAAGCTATTTATAAATCACAAGCTGAAACAACTGAAATTAAAAGGCATTACTTGAAGCTTTAGGGTTTAAAGTATAAAAAAATGTAGTATAAAATTAAAAAATAAATTACTTGTTAAAAGGTTACCCGTTAGACGAAAAAGCTAAAATTTTAAAATTATAGGTAGTAGATTTAAGAATAAAATAAAAAGTAGCTGGCTATAAAAAAAACTACATGAAACGAAGTTAGACATATTCTTGAGCAATGACCCTTATTTTTAAATTTAATACTCCGTAAAATATTAACCTTTATATAGAGGAGGAGAATCACGCATCCATAGGAGCAGTGATTCTCCTCACAAACCCATTTTTATAATACTATCTCCCTCTCTCACAACCAAAAATTCGTCTCACTAACCAAAACACACACTAGCACCTACACCTTTCTGTTATTTGATTTTACAGGCCCCGTTATGTATTGATTGATCCCCGTTTGGTGCTTAATCTGCCCTTTTACTCAATTAATGATGGGGTTGTCCCTTTGTTGCCCTTTGCTGTAGCTTTTGGCTCTTTCTATTAATTGATCAGGGTTAGCCTTTGCTGTAACTTTTGTTAATGATGTTTTGTTGCTTCATTTCCTTCATTTGCCCACCTACTCTCTCTCACCTAAAAAATGGTGGATCTGATCTCCTTTTTGATCAAAAAATTATTGGCCACTCTTGATCAGATTTGATCACTTTTTTTGATATGATATGTGGATCTTTGAAGCGTTTTTTGATATGATATGTGGATCTTTGAAGCGCATACCCACGACTCTCTTCGTTGCCACTGGCTTCTACGCTGCCGCCGTTCATGGTGTGTGGCGTTGATGGTCGGTAGGTGGCATCGGTGGGTTTAGGTGGGTGTTTCCCTTTATGGGTCAGCTTAGTTTTACAGGTATATTTTATTGTCATTTATTGGTGTCTTACTTTGTTACTTATTGGTGTTAAGATTGTTGCTGTTTCGGCTTAAAAGTTGCAAAATAAGCTAAAAGAAAAGTTATTTAAATTGTGCTTTTTATTACATTTTTATGCCATGTATTAAGATTAGATTAGGTTTTGCTTTCACTTTTGGGGTTTTCTAATTAGGGCTTTTGGGGGTATACAATAGAAAAATGGTTCCTGAATGAAGTTTGCGTTTGCGCCTGGGAATTAGCTTATTTGCCTACTGATAAAAAAATGATTGTTTAATCTTGCTTCTTTTGTTCCTCTCCACATCTTGAAATGTTAGAATTGTTTTACTATTTGAGATTGTTAACAGGTTTTTTCCTATGGTTTGTCTCGCAAATATTTTGCCCTGTGTTTGTGTGATTCACTATTTGGGAATGATTAGTTTGCTAAAAAATTTAGATGATCACATTGCTAATGCTTATATTGTGCTTCTTTATCTTTATCTAAAAATTTGATTACTTAGTTATTATGCATATATTTAACCCATATAAAATTAAATGCATAAACCTAGATGTTGAGCGTTATATAATGGCCGATGGTGAAGTTTCTTAATTGTTGATTCTTTTTTCTTTTCCTTCACTAATGTAGGTTTTATATACAATGGTCTTACCTATTCTTAGGTAATTAATTTCTGGTCGATAAGGACTGCATGTTTGAAGCAGTTTTTGGTCGGCAGTGTTTCTTGCCGATCCATGCAGTTTGCGATGACTGTGACGACCGTGTGCCATTGGTCATGATTCTTTGCTGATGTTGGCTTACATTCACTTACGCTCGCTTTTCTGACCTCATGATGGCTGTGAATTACAAGCGATGATGGTATTGCTTTTTTGCACTACTATTGCTCATGGTAAGTGAAAACGACCCGTATCTTGGCGGGGGTGGCGGGTCCCTATGGTTACCTTATGTTTGGAAAACTAGCAACTTTAAGAGTTTTACCAGCACTGTTTGTGGCCGACACCAGCGATTTGCGATGACTGACTGTCGTGTGCCGTTGGTCATCCCTCTTTGCTGATGTTGGCCTACATTCACTTACGAAAAGTTTAGATGCTCACTTTAAAATGTATTGGCATGTGTTTGTGCGGGTGACTGTTTGGGAACGGTTAGCTTACGGAAATTTGAGATGCTTATTTAAAATGTATCTTGGATTACAGGCGATGATGATATTGCATTTGTGCATTACTATTGACCATGGTGAGTGGTACCGACCCGTATTTTGGCGGGGCAGCACCACGAGTGTGGTGTTTGCAGCTATGCGGGTCGGCTCCTCTTTTATCCGTGACCGCTCGCAAATCTGAGCCTCATTGGACCAAAGCAAGAAACAACTTCCTTCGCTTGCATGTGTCGTACAAGCACAAACCTGTAGGCCATATCTGAGCCTCTAATGGTATCGTTTACCTCATCAGGTTTCGTATTGCTTTTGTAAGCAGAACATATCATATACTGTATTTAAATTGTGCGAAAAAGGTAGCTGTCAGAATTTATAAAGCTGGAAGTGTACTTAAACATATGTTTACTTTATTTATAAGTTAGTCTATAAATACAATGGAGTCTTCTTTTTTATAATTTAGTGCGATGAATTATTTTGCTGAATTTAATTTTTAGGCAGAGGTGAGCTTCTTGGGACGCTTTGCTCATCCAAATATTATTCGCCTCTTGGGATACTGCAGTGATGAACACGAACGCTTGGTTGTTTATGAGTACATGGCGAACAAAAGTTTTGATAGCTTCTTATTCACAAGTAAACCATGTCAGGATCTCTTTACAACTATCAATCATTTTTCTTCTTGAAATCAACATTATTGCAACCAGTTATATATGTAATATGAATTATTTTGCAGATGGACCTAATGCGCCAGCTACTGCTGAACCACTTTCATGGGGAACGAGACTTATCATAATGATGGGAGTAGCACGTGGACTGGTTTATTTGCATTCTCCACAAAATCAAGTCATGCTTCGTGGCGTAAAAGCTGGTGATATATTATTGGATAACGTACTTACTCTTAATGCCTATGACCTGTTGGTGATCAAACCACTTTGCTAATTCTGGTTTTGTGCCATCAAGTAACAATATATTTTTACTATCTTATTCGAGGACTTTACCGCAAAACTTGCAGACTTTGGGTTCGCGAAATCTAACCCTAAAATAGGGGACTCATATGTTAGCATGCAGGTTATGGGAACCTACGGTTATGCAGACCCGGCGTATATTGCAACAGGTATGTCTCCAAAAATAAATGAAGTGACATTAAGAAACTCTGCATTTGTCCTATGTGCGAGAGTAACTTTACGATTGTTGTTATAAATTTTTTTAAATCGTGAAACAGAGCATCGTTCTTGCAAAATATATAATCGCAAATATTTCAGCTAACAGATTTACAAAAATCATCATACATATGACTATTTGTTGCTTCAAAATGTATGTTTTTACAAGATTACTGTTTTTGCAATAGAATAATCAAGTGTTGAGATACAAAAGTTAAGGCCCCTACTTGAGAACCTGATTATTGGGCACACGACAATGATTATTTCATTTATAATGATAAATCCATGTTTTTAATGTTAACAACATACTTCAATGCAACAGGTCATTTGTATGTGAAGAGTGATGTCTACAGTTTCGGAGTGGTGTTGTTGGAAACTCTAACAGGCCTACGGGTGATGGATACAACTCGGCCCCCAGAAAGGCATAATTTGGTCGAATGGGCTCGTCCAGTTCTAGGAAAGAGAAGAGAGCTAAAGAAAATAATTGACCCACGCCTAGAAAAAAATTACCCCTTAGAAGATGCTTTTAAATGGGCTGCCCTTGCATTAAGATGTCTTGAAAAACGCCCCAAAGACAGGCCTTCAAGTGAAGAAGTCTTGCAAAGTTTCTGTAGGAAGATGGCATATATTCATTTAGCTGGAAGGTGAAGCGACGTTGAAAGGTTCTCCAATTGACCAATTCGAATGCCAATCAGAGGTGTGTTATCCACTCATGTTATGTGAAGTAGCGATAGATAAATCCATCAATTTGATTTTCTTTACACATTTTATCGATATGCCATCTTCTTGTAGAAACTAACAACTCCCCTTTTTGTGGCTTTACTACAGGTGTTCCATCTTCGGATGTCGAAAATAATGTAAAAGCCAAAACCCCTTTTTGTGGCTTTAACATAAGCCGACCATCTCCACTTGAAGGTTGTCAGTCTTTTCATATATTTATTTATACTAAATAGTGCGTATGAACACCTGATACTCTATCTACTAAAGCAAGAACAACACGTATTAAACAAGATCGCTTGATTCGTTTGACACCTTGATTGTTTCGAATTCAACTTATTTGTTTATGTTCGTTTGGTGATCTTCAGGTGATGTAAAAGTCTTACGTTTTGCGAGGGTGTACATTACTGATGATAAGAAATAAATTTGACTGTAAGTAGTTACATTAGCGTAAAGTTGCGGTCTTGCATAGATTGTTACTGAAAAACAAACACGAAAGGTGGAATAGGACAACCTAGCCGTTTAGGTGTCACGTTAGTATAGAGGTAATGCAACTTAACTCGATATTAAATACCTGATATAATTGAATTAGGTTTTGGCGTTTGACTGAATTGTAAATGTGCAGCTTGCCATGTCTTTCTTTGATGTTAATACCTTATTGCTTTTGATGGACATTTTGGTCATTAATATATTTGTAGGTGGAAAATGCAGAAGGCACTACCACAAACGATGACTCAATCGAAGGTGATGGTACTGCATGATTCTGAAATTTTGTGGAAGCCAGAACCCGAGTAAATTGATGAGTCTGTGATGGATATACGAGCTTTATGTTTTTTTTAGTACTCGATGAAAACCTAGAACTCCCTACCCCCTGAAGATCTAAATGAGTGCTTGATCATAGATGGTAAAGAATCGATGCGTTGATGTTCTTACCACCTTTGCAATAGACGCTATTTTCCTGGTACATGAACTTGAAATATAATTAGAGCTTTAGTATAACAGTAGTTTGTAAATTCAGTAATAGTTTTGATTGTGGGTACAAGTTAAGTCACTTTGGCATCTTGCTACCTTATCGGCATCTTATGCCCATCTCTTTTGTTTTATCATTAAGTCACATTGACAAATGGGTTAATATTTTCTGATAGGAAAACATACATGCTCGGCTACATGTCTCTGCCTCAACGTTAAGAATACTTTTTTACAAGGAAGTTTTGTTTTTGGGTAAAGATAAGGAAGTTTTCATATAGGCCTATTAAGCATTCACAATGTCATCTACTACAATTTGTGGAAGGAATACAGCCTAATATGCTCTAAAATACTTTATATTTTGTCGAAGGCTTAGAGCCTTATGCATTTGTCGAAGGCCTAGAACCTAAGATTGAACTCAAACACCAGACGACGTGTATACGTCGCTAAAAGCGAACACACAAAATGTTCCAAAAAACGCCCGCACTTCCCCGTAGCGGAGCGCGGCCACAAATCCTAGTTACAATTACTTGCAGGATCCAACATAATCTTTTGTTTGAGATGGACTAGATATAAATACTTTCATACTTTATAAGAAAAACAATTTTTTTATATAAGGTGTTTGTTTCGGCTTACATAATTTTTGTGACTTGTTTTCAAACTTTTTGGCTTATATAAGTTCATTATGTTGTCATTTTAAACTTACATAAAGTCGGAAAGTTTGAAAATAAGTCACAGAAAGTGAGCTTATGAAACATAAGCCCAAGACCAAATAAGTCATAAGCCATACGCCAGCTACATAGCTGAAACAAACACCCCGTTAGTTTTTTCTGAACTTTTGTTCCTGATACCATGATTGTTTTTTGACCGACCAATTTACTAGATTTGAACAAATTGCATTCTACACTCGAGTAAGGTAACACCCTCTCCTTTTGGAGAAGTCGGTGTAACCACTTCAGGTTCACATGTCTATTGGTGCTTTCAAGCCAATACTCGACTAAAATTCAATGTTTTGTCATCTATCATAACAAACAAATGAAAGAAGCTAGTGACTATTGACGAAAAATCAGATTCCTAATGCAATATGCCTGTTTTATTCATAAGCAGAGGGACTGCATCATCACCTCAGCTCGAATAAGCATGTCCAGCCTGCAACGGTTCAACTGGAACAGCATAAGGCGAATTCCAGTCAGCATCGAATATTTGCTGAAGCTGCGACACAATTCCAGGATTATACGTCCCAAAACTAACACCTACTGTTGCATAAAAGTAATCCCACATCAAATTACTCGTGCCAATGTGTGCTCGCTTGTCACTAACTGCATACTTTCCATGGTTAACTCTAGTGTAACCTGGATACTTGTTTCCCGTACTTGTTCCATTAACTATAGCAGGCCCAGTCGAATTAAAATCTGGAACCATATAGTATTTTATCTCTATTTTACCGGAGCAGTGGTTGTATGGTGAAGAAGAGCATAGATTATTGGAATATAAAAGAGACTTCAAATATACGTCTGTGTTGTCTATAAAATGTGCCCAGTATGCTACAAGTATTTTCACTTTAGCATGCTTCGAGAATATCACCTGCATTTATAAACTCGAGTTTAATAACAAAAGCCTCTAAATTAGATTGTATCTGTCATGAATTACCTCTGATATTGCTGTAGATAAAGATGACCAGTAAACGGTTTGTGATGCGTATTCAGATTGACCAAGCCAATCCATGGTACTAATTCGCACAGTTTCACCATCTGTTACAGATTTAATAGTTTCCACCCATGCTTGTTCGTCTGCTTGGTATTTCTTAAACGAAAGCTGCAGTTCACAAGTCCTAAGCATCAACGCGTATATACATGGAACATAGAAATATTTGATGAAGAGAATATCACCTCTGGAGGAGCGAATGAGAGATAACTCAACGGAGCCTTAGAATTTGCTGAATAATTGCATCCGGGCGTTTGAATTGCTTTATGAAAATGTGAAGGGTCTGTTATCATTGGATATCCGGCTGTGTGATGAACATCCACATAACGAGGAAGAGGAGATCTGCAGCAAATACTAATGTCAAAACTTTCATTTTTTTTTAATTTCTTGCAGTATTAGTTGACAGTGCTAAATAACGTACTTGCATCTTTTCTTATGTGGTATGAAATGCGACCAGCAAGGTACTGTTCTACTGATCTGCCATTGCTCATCCCATATATTTCTTGTAAAATCAGAATGATTCATAAATCCAAGTTTCCACAAGTTATTATAAAAGACTTCAACTTTTTTGACTATTTTCGGACAGTCAGCTAGATAGATTCCAACTTCCTTCACCTATAAATTCATACATTAGTACAAACCTGAATACATATTGTTCATCCGTCACTTAGCTAAATAATATACCTGAGTAAGAGACTTCCAGTCATTGTTAGCAGATCCAATATAAACATGTCGAGAATCTGATATCCAAACTTTAGCATGAAGCACACCTGATTCAAACCAATCACTAATTAGCAAAGTTACATTCTTGACATTTGGCCTTCCTGAAGCGAGATCAGAGGGTTCTCGAGTGTAATCAGGATATACTCCTGAATGCTGCAAAAGTCTGAAATATGTATACGAAACGTTATTGATAGTTAGCTGTTAAGAGCGAATTAAAGGATTTAAAAGCTGCAGTACTATACCTGATACTGATATTACGATCAGCAGCTTCTTCGATAGATTTATATACACTTGCACCATCATTAGAACCGAAGCTTTGCATTTCTTCTTTGGAGTATCCGTAATCCCCGGAATTAGGATCGTCGGGATGTGCTACTAGTTGCCAGTATTGTGCCATTATGTCTAGGTTGTGGGATGCATTTCCAGCTAACCATCTGAGAACATCCGCTGATCATACGCATTGACAATATTCACATCAGTTGTTATGGCGACTTGTAAAAATAAAGTCACTGTGCGACTTAAATAACTTGTTATGCAAATCTATATAGAAGATGAGAGATATGTGGATGTGTATAAAAGCAGAACAAGGTGAAAACATGGAAGAAAGCCGCACTAGTTTCGATGTCTAAAGCATTCAGGCAGTGAAAATAGTTTAACGTAAATCCTGGAAACTAGTAAGGGCATTAATAAGCCGAGCTGAAGTGCACTTGGCCATGGATCTAGCTCAAATATATCATTAAGTGTTCCGACTTGAGCTTGAGTTATTTGAAATGATGAGAGCACTTAAGAGGCTAGTTTATATGACTGACCTCGACTAGCTTTTTCTGTTAGATTAAATGACATGGACGTAAAAGTTACTATACAATATTCTAGCACATAAACCAATTACACAAGATACTAATCAGAAAGTATACTCGTTAGGCACAGTATATAACTAAGTAGCTATCAGGCAAGTTGAATCCAATCTAATTTCACGAAATACTTTTTTTTTCAAGCTAAGCTCGAGTCGCCAACACCCTACCAACCAAAGAACCAATGTCAGCAGTTTATATGTCATATTCCCCGTTTGACTTTGCAAGTCAAATTAGCCAATTACCATATAGTAGAGGTGGCAAAATGGGCGGGCGGGCGGGCACGGGCGGGCGGGCTAAACGGGCAACGGGCAAAACGGGCGGGCTAAACGGGCGCAAGCTAAAAAAGGAAAAAAACATATAAAAACCTACAAATAAAAAATAAAATACTCTCTTGAAAGCCGAGATAAAAAATTTAATAAAAAATACTCGTCGAGTATACTAATTTGTATTTTACAAGTGCGCCCGTTAAGCCCATTTAGTTTCTTACATATGCGCCCGTTTAGCCCATTCATTATAAAGAATGGGCAAAAAGTGCCCCATCCTTTTTTGAAAATGGGCAAAAAGTGCCCATATGTATCAAAATGGGCAAGATTTGCCACCTCTAACCATATGCAAATTGGAATGACTTCATTTAATCCATTAGTCACAAAAATAAATGCTGAATAATAAATACTTAGAGCACTTGGTATCGAGCGTTAAACGGCTGGCTAGTGCCCTATAACGCCAGACAACACTCTCCTCGCGCCAAACTTACCTGCCGAGTTATAGGGCTTTTTTTGGGGGTGTTCTATTGAGTTGAAGTGTGGGCCAGGAGGTGTTCTATAACTTCAATCGGATTCATTGATATTACTGTAATTTGTTTTTCCGTTCTATCCTACTTGATCATTGATATTTGAACATTGTCCTTTTTCCTTTGTTCTAGTTCATGATCTGAACGAGTCAAGCGCGGCGGATTTTGTGACATTTCTAATTGGCTGAGTGACGGAGAGACTATGTTTTTGGGTTAAGTTATAGATTCTATTTTCAAATAAAAACATTTAGAAGTTACAGCTGAACTACATTAACCTCAAACAACAATATCTAAAGAAATATTTAATAAAAAGTAAGTTAATTACCAGTGGCAAGAACACCAGGAACAAGAGGTAGATGAGGCATATCAGTGGGTATAGACTGAACAAGCCATGCTTTACACTCATTATCATCATCATCATCAGACTTTAGACCTTCTAAAGATAGAAATAGATTGCAGCAACTAATAATTAAAAGAATCACAATAATCTGTTTCATTTTTTTGTGTTTTCTATAATTGGATGTTTGAAGAAGAAATGGATGTTATCATCATCATTTTCATCTCGTTGACTTTCCAGATAACCCGGAATTAGAATAGCGAATAACATAATATTCCTGGTCTTGCGTCATTGTTTACTACAAAACTGTTAAGATTTTTTTATTTTTCCAGTTTTGTTTATTTTATTAAATTAAAAGCAAAATTATTATTATTATTATTATTATTTTCTGTCAGAAATATAGTTTTACCTTTATTTATTTAATTAGAGTTTTTTTTTTTTTTTTTTTTAATTTGTAATACTTATTTCAAACAAGGATAATATGTTAAACTTGATTATACTTTCCAATCTATATATTTTTAATATGAAACAATAATTTTAGGACATCCGAAAAAGAAAAGAGGGATTATAAATTTACGACGAACGAAGTAACATAAAAACCATCTAGTTAGAATAATAAGCATTAACATTTAACATAAAATGTTACTTTTTAATTAGTCTTTCAAAAAATATTTTTTATGAGCATTGTTAGAGCACGCGGTACAGTTGAGCCGTCGTGCTCGTGTCGTGGGCAAAAAGTGATGCCACGTCACTTTTTACTCCCACGACACCAAAACACCCCACGATGGCTCAACCCCCCTCCCTGGTTAACACGAGAATTCTCGTGTCGTCGTCACCCAACTTTTTTTTTTTTTCAAAAATTAATTAACATAAACTTAATTTTTCATTAATAAAAAAAAAATACAGTTACTAATAGAAAAAAAAAACAACACATAAAAAAAAATTACCGAAAAAAAAAAACACAAATACGAAAATAAACTTAAAAGTTAAAATATTTTGCACGCGCCTCGTCTTTGAGCTTCTCGATCCTCGCCGCGTCTTGTGGACTTAATCCGATAGTGTCGAATCGAAGGATTTGCAAATCCTCGTTCCTTTTTTGAAGTGCAACCACTTCTAGTCTAGCCGCCACCTCTCGGTCCAATCGCTCCTTTTTAGTTTCACGATCGGATAACATTTGTTGTTGTAGCATATCCACCAATTGTTCTTTTTGAGACCCCGAAGTGGCGGATGAGCTTGTCGAGCGTTGAACCTTGGCCTTTCTTGGAGCACCGGATGGACGAGGGATCTCATCGTCATTGAAAAGATCCGGATCTTGATCGGCTATCTTCCCTCGTGCCCGGCGTGTTCGAGTTGAATCGGGATTTTTCCATTTATACTTGTCTTTCAAAACAAGCCAAGCACTTTTGTGTGGAAACTCCTTGTTCCCGTTTTCATCTCGATACAAACTCATCACACGAGTCATCAAATCGTCTTGATTTTCGCCACTTAAAAGTTTGGCGCTTTCATAAAACGAATTAAACCTATGAACCCCGCGGTTCAAATTCGTCCACTTCCCGGTCAACATATTTTTGTTTCGAGTTTTAAAACCCTCATCCTTAAGCCGATCGTTATACAAATCCATAACTTGATACCAAAACGTATCGTGTGGTTGATCGGTCCCGACCTTCGGGTCTTCGGATACTTCAGTCCAACACTCGGCCAAAACTTCTTCCTCACGTTGGCTCCAAAAAGAACGATCCGACTTCGGAGGTGGTTGTGTAGCCGTGGCCACGCCTTTGTTCTTTGGGTTTTTTTTAGCAACACTTTTCTTCCTCGAACCTTTCTTCGCTTGTGCATCGACTTGTTCTTCGGGTTCTTCGGGTGCATTGTTTTGTTCGGGTTCTTTGGGTTCTTGTGAAGAGTGTTGAGGAAAGGTTTGGAATTGTTGTGATTGTTGGGATTGTTGGAACCACATATTAAATTGCTCGGGTGTACAATTAAGAAATGGGTTTTGTTGTGATTGTGGGAAGGTAGTGAATGGATTTGGGAGTTGATTATAGTTGGCGAATGTTCGTGAAGTGCTAGATGTTGCGGATGAGGGAGCATTCGGGTTAGACGAAGAAGACGAATTCGGTAGTTGAGTTGAGGGAATTTGATTTTGAGGATCGGAAAAGTAATTGTTTAACCATTGATTCAGGTATTGGTTTGGGTTAGGATTTTGACTCATGGTGGATAGAAAAATTAGAGAAATTAGATGTATAAGAAGGTGTGAGTTGTGGGTAATTTGAGGTAGAATTTATAGGAAAAAAAGATGAAAAAAGGGGGTTTTTTTCACCCTCAAACGGTCAAAAAAAGGGGAAAAAAAACCGTTAGCCAACGACTATTTTTTAAAATTTTCAAAAAAAAAAAAAAAAAAAAAATTTAAAAAATCCAACGACGCGAGCCACGGTGTGGTTGGCGTCGCCGTGGCCTCGCGCCGTGGTGGCCAGCCACCCACCAGCCTACCGTACCGCATCCTCTTAGTGAAAGAACTTACTAAATTATTTAAATACTCTCTCTCATATAATATATTAAATGCAAAACAGTTATATATATATATATATATATATATATATATATATATATATATATATATATATATATATATATATATATATATATATATATATATATATATATATATATATATATATACGTATGTTTTTTACGTCTTTATACATTTAAATTACAGTTACTATTAATCTATCAAATACTTTTATAAATTAACTCACAACGCTAACTGCTATTATCAATTGTTTACTGTTAACTGTTAAATGTTAGTAATTGTTAATTTAACCAAACATTCTCTACATATTAAGAAAAAGAGTATTTCACTTTTTGAGGGTATTTACAATGGTAGATTTATTGTATTTTATGAGATATCAATAACCGATAGGTATATTATATTGACTTTTTCTTTTAGAAAATAAATCTATTTCAGATTCATTAAGGCGTAACCAAATATTTTTTCTGTCTCATAATGTTTTCACTGCAAAGTATGAAGTAGCTAATATAAATAAATTCATTAAAAGTTATATTATAAGAGCATGGTTGGGCCTAAAAATGATGTCAAAGAAAAAAATGAGTGTCGCGTACGTTTGGTAAAGGAATCATTTAGTACCACATTTTGTGGTGCTGTGTTAAACCAACGAAAAAATGATACCAAAAAGTAAAACATGTGTACAATGTGCACAAATACTTACTTTATTTATAAAAAAAGTGAAATTTTTTAGAGAGCTAGGAGTCATCACTCCAAGTGAGGGATTTTTGGGGTGCCACGTCAGCGAAACTCACTCACTCACTCACTTGGAAAAATCAGGGGAGTCATCACTCCAAGTGACTCCCCTTTGTGGGTCCCACTTTTTTTTTCTCACATTTTCAAACTAAATTAATTCATTTCATAAATAAAAATAAATATTACAATCCTAAAAAAATAGAAAAATACAACTTCGAATAATAAAAAAAAAGGGTTTTGCTAACCACCACCCAATGGGTGTTTTTTTAGCTTTCCATAATTAATATCATTTCCGAATATGAACTCATCATTTCTTTAAATACATAATTCTAGCATATATAATTAAAGTAAGTTAATTATAATAAGGTATGCATTAATATTAAGTAAGTTTATATTTAGAAATGTCTTTAATTAACTAAGTTCATATTTGGAAATGATATTAATTATGGAAAACTAAAAAAACACCCATAGGGTGGTGGTTAGCAAAACCCAAAAAGAAAAAAAAGAAAAAATTACGAAAAAAAATTACGAAAAAAAACTACTAGTTGGAGGAGTCTTCGGAATCTTCAACGTCGCGGTATTGATTGGTATTCGGCATTTTTGCGCGTAGACGAGCCTTGATTTCTTCTTTTTTAAAGTTTATAAACGCGGCCGTTTCGGGATCCATGTTGAGGTGTCATAGTTGAGAAATTTCAACTCCTCAATTCGGCAATCGTGTCGTCTTTGCGTGTCGAAGCCGCATACGCTTTTTGCGAGGCTTCACGACGGAGACGAAGGTCATAGGTAACCGCGTCTTCAAATCGAGACGAGTTACTTCCTCCGGTACTCGCCGATGTTTCCGAACGGCTTTTTTTCCCGGGCCGTTCTTTACTCGCGGGGCGGGGTCGTTGATCGCGTTGGAATAGTTCGTCCGTGTTCATCGGCATCGAAAACGAACCGCCATCCTCGTTCTCGGTCAAATCAACCGGGGCAACCTCGGGTGCGTCCCATTTCGGGGACTTCCTCAAAATATTCCATGCCTTTTCGTGATTAAACGAGGCATTTCTATTCTCGTCCGCGTAAATGACCGCAGCCCGTTCAATCACATCAACCTCGCTTTCGCCACTTTTTTTGTTCCGATGACATTTCTTGTAGATGGCGTGCCACTTCATAATATTATGATGCATCGGATTCCACTTACCCGTGAGCATGTCTTTGGTACGTTCTTGATGATTTCTTTCGTTAAACACCCGGGTAATCCGAATCCAAAGAGTGTCTCTTTTTTGGTGACGCCCAACTTTCGGATCTTCGGATGTCGCGATGTAACACTCGGCAAGCACGGCTTCTTCGTCCTTGGTCCACCGACCAAGACCTTCATTCGGAACGGGTTCTTTGATTTTTTGCGGGGTTTTTCTTTCGGGTTTTTTTTGTTGGTTCGGTTTCGGGTTGTGGAGATTGGAGTGATTGGCGTCTTTGGGTATAGGCTTGATATTCTTCTTGTTGCTTTTGTATAAAAGCTTGATCTTCGGGAGTCATCGGACCGTAGGTAGGAAATCCGGGGAATTGTGGGTTGGACGTAGTTCCGTCACCGCCACCCATGTTGGATTGAAGGAGGTGGGTGAATCCGAACCAATTTTCGCCGGCCATTTTGATTGTGTTTGTGTTTGTGAATGAGAGAATGATAAAGAAGAGAATGATTTGTGTGTGTGTGTAAAAAATGATATAGGAAATGTAGTATATATAGGGATTAATTGAAATTTTTTTTTTGTTTTTTTTAAAAAAAACTAGCCGTTTTGGAGCATTTAATTAAATTTTTTTTTTTTAAAGGAAACTAGCCGTTAAGGCATTTAAAACAAAAAAAAACTTTTTTTTTAAAAAAAAACGGCTAGTAGCCGTTATGTTTAAAAAGTTTTCAAAATTTTTTTTTTTTTTTTAATAAACCAACTCACGCCCCGTGAGTATAACCGCGCCGGGGCTCAACGCCGCTGGTTTTTTGGGCTCAGGGGAGTCATTGCGCGCTCCGCGCCGTGGGTTTGGCACCCCACGGCGCCACACTCCCAGCTCTCTTACCAGCCAAGTTGATGGGAATGACGCGAGCTCCAGAGCGGTGCGCCGGCCACCGCCTGACGCCAAAGGTTTACCAGCCAGATGATCAGTCATCGTTCCTCACTCTAATAGTGCAAAGAGTAAGGGAAAATACATGTAATAAAGCTCAATTGGATGTTTTGGAGCCGTGTTTGTTGTTAGAAGAAAAAAAGATAATGACAATGTTGAAGAAAATCTTTTATATAATAAAAGAATTAGATTATTTGAGAGTTTTGTGAAAAGTGGAGGTTATAGAAAAATCAATTGAACCAATCAAATAGCTTGATTTTGACACATAAGCAAAATCGAATGATGTGATTGGTGGAGGAAAGTCAAAATTACATTAATTTAGTCAAAATTAAAAATTTTGGTGGAAAAATTTAATGAAAAGACACAAAAATATATGTGTCAAATTTGTGAAATAGAAACTTAGAAAAAGAGGAAAAGATTAATAAAATTTAGTGGTTGAATTTTAAATAAATTAGATAGATATAAGTGTAAACTTATAATTTTTCATGTTTTTTAATAACTTTAGAAAATAAAAAAAAATACCCCTTAAATTTTATACCCTCTATACTTTATAACATAATCAAACATATAAAAATTAAATTTTCTTAAAAAGCATATATAATATATATAAAATCGCAATAACGAAATTAATATTATACTTAATTTATCGTTTATTTCAAGTCCCGTAATAAAACAAGCAATTCTACGTACTTATACGAATGACGAGTTAAAATAAATCACTTGTCTATTGCAAAAGAAGAAAACTCACTACATAAATTGTCGACACATTTTTAATATTTGAGATAAAATGTCATTAATATATGTATATCAATATTTTAGCAACTAAGTTAGTTCGCTTTTTTTACTCTTGCAAGTGATGAAAATTTTAGAATGTTTTCCTTAAGTCTTAGGCTGGGGGGGGGGGGGGGGGGGGGGGGGGTGGGGAGAAAATCCCACTCGTGGGTCTGAGGTGTCAAAATCTCACGCATGAGTTACCAAGAACCTCACTATCCCACCTCAAAAACCCAAGCGTGGGTTGAGGTTCCTAAGTAAAAAAAAGTCGCTACAGGTGAGTTTCTCACCCTTTGATATATGCACTTGTGTGGGGCCCAGCTTATTTCACAATTGAAAAGAAATGAAAAAAAAACCTGGTGTGTGCTATAGGGGAAGAAGACGGCTCAGTTTCACATAGAGGAAGAAGACGGTTGAAATAAAAAAAAGAGTGGGTTGGCTATAGATGGGTTTTTTTTAAGTAGGCTCAATTTATTTAGGTCGACTTTTTTTTAAAAATGGGTTTGATTATAAATGGGTTTGGTAAAGTTTACACTTTTATAAATAAAAATAAGTGATTTAAAGTTTAATTAATTTTTATAAATTGTTTTTAGTTTAAAAATAATATATAAATAAATAAAATTGATAGTGGAAAGATGAGGTGGAGGTGAGGTGATGGTGGGTTTTTTTTTTCTTAAGAACCTTGAAATGTGAGTTTTGAGTGGGTTAGTGAGAGGAAAGAGAAAGCTGAGGTGGAGCTGACGTGGCGGTGGGATTTTAGGTTACCACTCCCCTAGCCTTAACCAATAGTGATGCTAATACAAAGGGTTTCAACATTTTCTATTATAAAGTTTTTAGATTTTAATATTATCAAGTTATGTTTTTAATCATCGGTTTAATTTGATCGAATACAAAATCAATCACCGGGTTAATTTGGATCAATGAAAATTGTAATTATTTAGGTATTGAAGATTTAAAATTGTTTTATAAAATAATATTAAGCACTACAAAATCATGATTTCATAAATCGTGTACACGTACTCTTAATTAATAATTATGATATAACTTTTTAAAAATAAAAATATCGAAAGTAAAAAGAGTGAAATTCGAAGAATGAAAATTGAGACAAATTTATATTAATTTACACGGTGCAGAGTAAAACAACAAAATAATTAAACATATAAATATAAGATATTTATAAAAACATATATAATGTACATAAAATCCCATTAACGAAATTATTATTTAATTTATCTTTTATTTTCGAAACCCGTGCGTGCACGGGTATTAGTATTTTAGAATAATAAAATTTTTTATAAACAATGAAAATCCAATAAATGACAATGTCGATATTAACTAAAAGGGAATTTCTAACATGTGCCCTCAATGCACATGTTTGTGTTTATAAAAAAGTAAAGTTTGAGTTTATTAAATGTAAATTGTTATTTATTTATGGTGAATTTTAAGTGTATTTAATATGAATTAATGTATTTTTATAATATAAAAGGAAAGTTAGTGTTTAATCAATATACCTTAACATGTGCTTGAGGGCACATGTTAGAAAAACCCTTTTTCGAACGGTGATAATCGATGTATTTGCTTCAAGAAGCGTACTAATATATCGTTTTAGGTTATATAGGTGAAGCATGTATTTCAAAGTTTATTTTATTGTATCGTAATATTTTACTTGACAAATAAGTTCAACGTGGAGATGATGCGCCTATTTGGATAATTCTTAGTTTGTGGATTGTGCCATTGACATTCAGCTCTATGATGAGGTTTTACTACGGCACCTTTTGTCATAGTTAAACAACCGTACAATTTATGAATTGAACTAGGAAGATTTAAGGAGCTAATGTTTATTGTTTGAGAATGAATATGCATGTTTGTTTTTTCTTAAGTGATACTAAAGTTTTAATGTAATGCTACGAGAGTCTGAGTAGAACTCGAATTTGGGTGATGTCTTAAGTAACCATACAGTTAGTATACATAAAAAGATTTCCGGCTTAGTCATGTAAAAAAGTGATGATCCGTTGGAAAGAACACGACTTGACCACAACCCTTACCCCATCTGAAAACATATGACCCAAGCACAGCTAAGATTTGAACTGGTGCGAACCACCAAACTAACACCATATGAACAGCCGAAAATTACCATATGAACCACCTAAAACCACCATCTAAACCAATGAGTGAATCCATCCAAAGTTCCGAGAACTGCCAGCAACTGAACCACATACAACTAGCACCTACTTATAGATAAAAAAATAAAATAACCTGAACTCAAGATGAAACCCCCATCTCACGACATGAAACCAGCCCTTAGACCAACTCTCGGCCTGTATCACAAAACCCCCTGGTCCCTGGACCATGAAATACACCCTCGCCTCTTGAAAACCACACTGGAATAAGGCTGCCGGAACACATCACCTGACTACAAATCACGACATCCACGACCTAACAACCACAACCTGAAGTGAAACCACCCAAGATCTAGAGCTATTAAAAAATCATCAGAAATATAAATGAAAAATGGAGAAGGGAAAAGTATATACGAAGGACACTGTAGGGAGGATCCACTCTGGGCCACCGACAAGAGCCAAACATATATATAATTCAATGACATAATCAGTACCATTGCTCCAGAATCGATAATTGTAACAATAAAAGGTTAAAATAAATAGCATTTCCATTAGAAAAAACTCCCGTTAATAAGTCGTGAACCATTTCTACCACAATCAACCATTCATACATTTAATCTCTAATGACCTTTCCGACGACCACCTTTCTTTCCACCCTTCTTTTTGCCGCCTTTCTTGCCGCCTTTACCAGACCCACGGCTGCTAGACCCTCCTCCACCAAGACCGTCGTTAAAAGAGCCACCGCCAAACCCATTTCTACTGGAACTACCACGGTCCCTAGAAGATTTCAATAAGTCTTTAACATCAAGTACACCGTTTCTAAAACGGCCAGCAGTTGACATCAATACTCTATCCTCGGGTTTACGCGAGTCTGATGTTCGTTTGCTACGATTTCCAGGATTCCTTTCAACTTGTCCAAGTAGCAGATTCTGAAAACAATTCATTACATCATTTAAGTGCACAAATAAGTATTAAAAAAAAAGTTAACAACCTCTTGTAATTTCTTTTGATCACGTTCTTTCTGATTTTTCATCATTACTCTAGCTACGCTTAGAGGCAGTCTCTGCTTCTTGGGAGCCTGCGACACCAACATTGTTGAAGTGATTAAAATCGAATAAAAAAGACCACGATTCATGGAAGAAAAAGTTAAAATCATATTACCTTTCCACCAAGAGAAACTACTTTGCGATTTTCCATAGCCTTCTTTTCTTTCCATGTCATATGTGGACGTCCTGGATCAGTGAATGATAACAGTTAAATCATAATTCACAGGTGTTATGAACTAAACTGTAAGTGTTGTTTTCAATAATTCTTTTCTTAACAATCAATTTTAGCTATAAATAGAAGATGTACAAAACCTGGAAGTCTGGAATTATGGCTCGTAGCTTAAATCTATAGATAGGTGCATTGGTTGAGAATCAAACAAAAAATAAACCTACATGAACCGGTTTGGTGACCAACAGTGAACTGGTTTAACCGAGTATGGCATACTTAGTAAATGACTAGTTCACATAACTATCTTTGTTGTTACAGGAAATCAATTAACATGCCAAGTAAAAACGAAGTGCAGATCAAGAGTAACTGTGACAAACATTACAAAATCCAACAAGTCAACATTGTGTAATTGCGCACAACTAATGTAAGAAATTAACAATGCACTCAAAATTCGATCTCTATAAGAAATTTCATCCTGTAACCATATATCTTAATAAAGGCAGTTTAAACGATCTATAAAAAAGGCGGTTTAATTTTAACCAACTCAGAACAAAAAGGTGGTTCAAAGTGGAATGTAAAACTGGATCTGGTTGACTGAAGTTGAGGAATGCATTGCGGAAAAAAAATGAGTTTATGAACTTTATGTGATCTCATTTTCAGGGTGATGCCTTTTGTGATAGGACTTAATTCTATAGGTGAGGTGGCTGCTGCATATAGCGTTAGCCTGTTAGGTAATCTTACAAAAGGGAAATGTAATCTTGTAAATCTTGTAAATGTAATCTGTTAGGTTTCTGATTTGCTAGAGCTCAGTTGAAGGTGATACCAAGCTCCATAAAGGTTTGTAATGGTGTTTTTGAAGCCACATATCCCTATTGGAACTGGAATTGTAGCCTTTGATTGGTTTGAGCTAGCATTTAGCGATTCTACACACATAATGATGCCTTCTTGTGATAGGACCTAGCAAAACTTTTTGTGAGGATGTAATCTGCACAAGGGGTGTTTGGGTAAGCTTACAAAAGGAAATGTAGTCATGGTGATTGAAATATCCTAAATGCTGGGTGAAATTGGTTGATTCAGCAGTGAAAAAGTCAAGTTTTAGGGTGCACATGTTTAGCAGCCGTGCTGCATAGTTGTACAGTATGAATCTGATATACTTGTTGAGTAGGTAGTTTAAGGGGTGTTTGGGACATGTCCAATCCTCTTAAATTTGGTTAGTTTTGTACAAATTTTGGGAGTTAATATATTTCACCAAAAAAAACATAAAGTCGGTTCAGCACCACACCTTTTTTAAGCGTTTCTAAAAATCTAAATTTACATGTTGAGCTGAGAGCATTTAAGAGAGACTATTTCTTCTACCTAACATTCATGACTAATAACATGTTAAACGCATTTGAATGTAAAACATCATTCATCCAAAAATTTAACGGTGATTCTAAACCTACATATTAAGACATCTTGACGTTTGAAATCACAAGGTAAATGCCTCTAGGCGACAGGATTTCACTGAGTCAACTGATGTCAACAGCAAGAGTTAAGTAGTCAATATCTAGATTTCCAAACACACGAATATCCTACGGTGGCGTTTGGTTTCCATCAAGGAATGACAATGAGTGTGAATATCTGAAACTCGCCCCTTTAGGTAGGTATCAAAACCTTTGTGGCTGATATATCATGAGTTAATAAGCCTTTGTTAATTATAACTAATAAGATAAAATGACAAAAAAAAATAAAAAAAATAAAGTTGGTGTAATTAATTAAATGAGGGTATAAAAGCCTTTTAACAAAATATTCTTATATAAGCCTACACCTCTTCATATAAGCCACACAGTTTTGGCTTACCAAAATCCCCTTATGTAAGCTAATAAGCCGAGTCATATAAACTTAACCAAACACTTGTTACCGCGTATTTAACACATATAAGCTAATAAGCCCATCATATAAGCTTAAGCAAACACCCTTTTAAGACTTTAAGCACACGCAATCACTATCCAATCCAAACCTCAAATACAAAGCCTCTAAAGAATTGATGAATAAATAATAAAAGAGGTAGAGAGAAAGTAATAGTAGTACCAATATCCTCGATATCTTTACGAATGGATTTGAGTTCCATTTTAATGGACTGGATATCCATCTGTGCCGAAGAAGAAGAAGAAGCTTCTTCTTTCTTTCCTCTCTTCCTTTTATCCATTTTTCAAGAGCTTGATTTATCACCAGAGGCGGCGTAATAGGTACTAGGGTGCGACTGTAATGTTTTGAGCTCTCAGAATGATGATGTTAATCAGATACTGGTACTACCTTGGGCCTTACTTCTTTTTTTTAGTTCATGGATACTTTTTAAGTGGGCTAACTAAATGCTACTAATTTAATCCAATAAAAAAAACGACAATACTTTATTAAGAGCCCAGGTACAATCCCAAGGCGTGAGCAAAGTGGTAAGTTTTTACTTTTCAGAGGGTGCACTCACAAGTTTTTAGTGTATTTTGTTATTATTTTTGAAAAAAAAATTGCACTATCAAAACTTTTCGCAGGGTATACACTTGCACACCCTGCCATCAAGCTAGATCCGCCCCTGCCCTATTCCTTAGGGTCGTCCCGTAATTTTGTGAAGCCGTGTGCCATTTTAAAAATATAAGCTCTTTAAACCGCATGAAAGTTCAAATATCCTTAAGTTAGGTTAAAAAATATATACAACAAACAATACGTACGACCAAAACTACAATTTGTGTCCGTGTCACTACGGGTTATGAGTACATAGTATGACGTAAGCAACCGAAAACATTATCGTGTAACATCAATAACTATTACTCCGTATTACATATAGGATGAAAGCAAACGAGTAACAAGATACGTCGTTATCTCTCCGTACATAACGTATTTATATTAATTACTATTAGTATTGTTGGGCGACATTATTATTTTTCAATAAGGATGTATAACATATTTAGAAGAAAAAAAACCGATTGAACTAATTTTAACAAAATTGAACAATCATTTTCCTCACCTACGGGAAGTCTGCAACTCCATATACGTTATTGTTTTTTTATTTTTATAAATAGCTTATAATGATCTTTGTTATAATTATATAACATCACTTCAACTAAGAAACAGATCATCTTTAAATTTATCTTAAACTCGGTATTAATCAACACTACATTTTGTATCCTTGGAGGCCCTAAAAATCTGAGAGCCGTGTGCGGTTGTGCATTTTATACACCTTTAGATCCGGCCTTGCCACTCATAAGACTATCGTTACCCAAAGTCTATTTTTCTATTTAGTTAAAAAAGTTACGTTTATCTTTATAAATACACAACACTTTTATTAAATCCCACACATTCAACACAATTTATACTTTAAAAAAATTATAAAAAAAACATGGTGATTCATCTTGCTCCGGTGACATATCCGATCTTGATGATATGAATGTCATAGAGATGTTTATATATGTGCTCAAATCTGAGCAAGAATGCGAAAGTTCATACACACATAACTACATTGACCAGGATCATGATGGTGTTGAAGATCCTTTGCGTGCCGATTATCTCAGTGATTGCCCAAGATACCCAAAATACTATTTCAGACGTTGTTATCGCATGATCCGAAAACTATTTCTCAAAATAGACAGACGTACTAAAACAAAAATACTAATCCTCTTCTCGCACATTTTGATTTCTTTAAGGTCTGTAATGGTATAGTTCGGTTTAGTTTTAGTGTTATTATGAAATGCACATTCATCAACGTCAATTGACATATGATACATCACCTGATGCATTAGATGAGTATTTACAATGAGGGAGTATTGTGGTCGCGATTGTCTAGAATATTTTACTATGTGTCTTTTCGAATTGTTTATGCCCGAGTTTTTAAGAAGACCAACCCTTACTGACATTCAAAGGTTATACGCAAACCATAACGAGATTCACGGGTTCTTGCTTGAAAGCATTGATTGTATGCATTGAGAATGAAAAAACTGTCCGAAAGAATGCCACAGGCAGTTTGCTAGAGGTGATAAAAAATACCCAACTATAATGCTTGAAGTTGTTGCATCACACAATTCGTGGATCTGGCATGCCTATTTAGGGGAACATGTGTGAATAATGATCTAACGATTTTGAATAATTCTCCGTTGTTCGACGAACTACTTGAAGGTAACAACCCAATGGTTCCTTTTCTATGTAAACAAAGTTACATTCCAACAAGGGTATTGCCTAGCTGACCGCATTTACCTACGATGGGCATCATTTGTGAAATCTTTTCAATTGCAAATTCAAAAAAATGTCGTATATAAAAGTAGCCATGAAAGTGCTCGAAAAGACACCGAAAGAATATTTGGAGTGCTCTAAAGCCGTTGGCAATGTATAGCTCAACTGACGCGTCTTTATAATGTCAACAAGCGACGAGGTATCATGTACATATGCATTATAATGCATAACATGATATTGGAAGATTCAAAATTTACGATATCCAAAGAAAGTGAAATTTCAGTTTGTCCATGTAATAATTTTCTTCGGACTTGGAAAGAGCGATGTGAAACTTATCGGAAGCTAGAAAAAGAAATTCGTGATAAACAACCCTTACTGACATTCAAAGGTTATACGCGATTGTCTTTTCGATTGTCTAGAATATTTTACTATGTGTCTTTTCAAATTGTTTATGCCCGAGTTTTTAAGAAGACCAGCCCTTACTGACATTCAAAGGTTATACGCAAACCATAACGAGATTCACGGGTTCTTGCTTGAAAGCATTTATTGTATGCACTGAGAATGAAAAAACTGTTCGAAAGAATGCCACAGGCAGTTTGCTAGAGGTGATAAAAAATACCTAACTATAATGCTTGAAGTTGTTGCATCACACGAGTCGTGGATCTGGCATGACTATTTGGAGGGGAACATGGTGTGAATAATGATATAACGATTTTGAATAATTCTCCATTGTTCGACGAACTACTTGAAGGTAACAACCCAATGGTTCCTTTTCTATGTAAACAAAGTTACATTCCAACAAGGGTATTGCCTACTGACCGCATTTACCTACGATAGGCATCATTTGTGAAATCTTTTTCAGTTGCAAATTCAAAAAAATGTCGTATATAAACGTAGCCATGAAAGTGCTCGAAAAGACACCGAAAGAATATTTGGAGTGCTCCAAAGCCGTTGGCAATGTATAGCTCAACTGACGCGTCTTTATAATGTCAACAAGCGACGAGGTATCATGTACATATGCATTATAATGCATAACATGATATTGGAAGATTCAAAATTTGTGATATTCAAAGAAAGTGAAATTTTAGTCTGTCCATGTAATAATTTTCTTCGGACTTGGAAAGAGCGATGTGAAACTTATCTGAAGCTAGAAAAAGAAATTCGTGATAAACAGACGCACTCAAAACTTTGATGAAATATCATTGAGCATACATAGGAACAACATCTACTTCATGTGGAACAACACAATTTTTTTAATGCATTTTTAGTCTTTTTTTAACGTTGACTATTTTTTCTTTAATTTCGTATGTTTTTTGTTGTTGTAATCGTATCGTGTTTTATAATTTTGTTTTTATGGATTTATTTGGGTTAGAAATAATGAAAAATAAAATAAATAAAAAGTGTTGGATCTCAAATAAAAAGAAAAGGTTTATTATGATAAGAATTTTTTAAGTGAGAATGTCAAGTGACGTTACATCCGCAAAGCCAATATGAAAAACAAAATCAAGCCATAATACTTAGGGGGCGTTTGGTTCAATATTTTTAGATTCTAGATATTTAAATTTTTCAGATATAATTCTAGAATATTAAACTACAGAATTTAAAATCCTTACATGTTTGGTTGACATAGAGGAATTTAGAATCTCACTTTTGGCATTGCTATTTGGTTTTGTAGCTGAACAAATACTCATCAAAAACTGAAAAAGGCAACAATATTTTACAATGAAAACAACAGAAGAACGACACAAAAGGCAGCAAAATAAATAGCACAAAAAACTGCTCAAAAATAGCAAAAGACCAGCAAAGAAAACTGCTCAAAAATAGCAAAAGATCAGCAATGAAAACGCATGAAAACAACACGAAAATCAGCAAAAAAATGCTCATAAACAACAAAATACCAGCACAGCAAACTGCTCAAAAACAGCAAAAGATCAGCAATGAAAACGCATGAAAACAACACAAAAATCTGCAAAAAAAACCGCGCAAAATGCAGATAAAACCAGCAAATGAAAACGCAGAAAAACAGCAAAAGAAACAGCAACATCAAAACTCAAAACATCAAGTTTATAACTAAAAACAGCAAAAAAATGCACCAAAAATCAGCATAAGAAACGAGCTCAAAACTGATAAATGCAGCCACTAAAAGAGAAAAAAAACTGATAATAAACAACAAAATATGCACTAATAATCAGCCTCAAAACACATGAAAAATCCGCAAAAAGAGCTACTATAATACATCTCTAAAATAACTGGAAACACAAAAAGTGTAATAAACGCAAAGTTAGGAACCATTTTATAATCCACAAAAAGCACATAGTTACATAATCATTTCAACCTATGTCGTCGTAAACGAAGATACAAACTGACCGAACTACTTTCTACATCTAAATCATGATGGGTTTTCCAAAACACAAAAGAATAGTACGAAGTTAATTAGACAAGATAACTCCGACTAATTTTCACCATGCTCTAACTTTATCAATACATAAACTAATTCTTTAGCAAAATATACTTCACCCAACCGTCTTGATTTGATTCATCCATATCCCAATAAGCTTCAACATATCCCACATCCCTCCGTATCTTTTCAATTACTTCATATTTCTCTTGTTGATTAAGCGATGTCATTTTGAAGATGTCGTTAGTGATCATACCTCTTTTCTTATTCAATTCTTCTTCGAAGTCTATATCTCGACTCATTGTCATCACCGCTTTGTTGAGAGTGTCACTAAGTAGCTTAGCAACATCATGTAATCCATCACCAAAGGATCCATTTGTCTTTTCCTTTTCTTGAAGTGTAATTTTGTATTTTTATCACCTTCAACATTTGTAGTATCATCTACTTGACCAGCGAGAGTGTGAGGAGCAGTGGGGGTGCTAGGTACATTGTGATTACCTTCCACTGTATCGAGTTCCACATCACTATCTAGCACTTCTACGGTTGCCTCTTTTCCATTATCATCAAAGTCTTTAGCTCCATTCCCACAAGCTCTATTTTTTCCAAAAGCAACACATAGTTCTTCAAAGTGAGGGAATGATTTGGTTTTCCATTTACCCTTGTCTTTGTTACTCTATTCAAGAAATAAAGCACCAATAAGAAATAAAAAATATAACTTATACATGTTTAACTAGAAAGTGACATACGACACTACTTACCTTTACGCTAAGGTAATCATTCCACACATCATTAGATGCGGTCAAAAGCTTGTTACTTTCGTCCCAACCAAATCCACTAGTACTTGAACCATTGATCATATCATAAATAGTTTGCCAATCCTTCTTTATCGCTTTTACTTTCTATTCAATGTGTTTTGTTAATTTCTCCGTATCCGGGAATGCTAGCTTAAAGTTTTTCTCGAGATATTGTAAATAACCACTTTTAAAGCCGTTGTCCGCTTTATATAATCCACTATTAACCATAGTAACTAAACCTTCAACAAGCTTGGCTTCTTCCTTAAATAACCATACAACATAAGTTCTACATTGATTTGCCATAGTCACTGTTGTATGCATAAAAAACCCAATAGTCAAATGTTAATTGCTGCGAAAAAGAAACACTATCATTGCAACAAATGCAATTTATTTAACAACAAGCTAAAGAGAAAAAAATCCTTTAATTGCATACCAATGTTTCCTTTGATTACAAAATAAAAACCTAATTTCAAATTCAAGATTGGTATAATACATAATGGCTAGCACCCAAATTCCAATCAATAATTATCGAGATAGAAATCAAGAAAGAATTGTAATCGAACGAAACTGAAGACAATAATCATGAAATCAATGAAGATAAAGTTGTTTACCTTAGAAGGAAGAAACTTGTTGGAGAAGAAGAGCCACAGGATAAGAGAATGATAGGTTATATATACAAGTGCGTCTGTGAAATTTTTAGGGGGAGAAGATAATTCATCCCCCGCCCAAAGATATAAGATTTCCATTGACCAACAACTTTTATTTCCTTTGACTTCCTTTTTTTATTAACCAAACAAGATATTTCAAAGAATTATAATTTCAATAATTCAATTTGCTTAAATATCCATGAATATCCTTGAACCAAACAGGCCCTTAGTTCTCTAACATTACAACTACCATAACATCAAAAACCATGCTTTTGGATTAACTTCATATTTTTGACGGTCACCACTTCCTTTCTTATTCAACTATTTATTACAAAATACAAATTATAAAATAAAAAACAATTTCTTATTAATAATTAATATAATAAACATTACAAAGTATACAATCAACAAAATATATAATAAAAAATAAATACATAAATTTAAATAATAAAATACATACGTTAAATAAAACATGACAATCATTAAAAATTTAAATTGTTGCTCGTGTCATGTTTTTTGACGACTAATCTTTGCTACGTCCACCAGACTTATACCGGTAATGTCGAAAAAAGTATCTTCAACGCCTCGTTTTCTTTTAAGCTTGTAAATTTCGAGTCTATCCATCATGTTGCACTCCATTTGCGCTTTCTTGTTTTCATCGTCCACAAGAATTTGTTGTTGCGTCAATTCGATTAAGTGTTTCTTTTGTGAACCAAAAATAACGGATGAGTTTGTAAGACGTTGAGTTTTCTATTGGGTGCAGAGTCTAGCGTTTTTTTTAAAGTCATTTGAGCTGTCAAGTACGACGTCAAGCACAAATTTACCATAGTAAGTACACTGTGTGACTTTTTTGTGTGACGTTTTGATGAAAACGCATTTTCCCCCGCACCCCATCATGCTCTAAGAAAATTCACATAGCAAAACAGAAAATTTTGTGTAGACATAAAGCGTTTATTCTCGACCTCTTATATCTGGCAACAAGCTTTTAGGTTTTGAGTATTTGCCATTTGATATTTAAATATTGAAGCTAGTTTATCAACAAGTACTAAGCAGTTTTGTTTTGTTAAAATGTTCATTTCTAATTAATTTTGTTTTGTTTAAATGATATCTTTATAATTCCAACTGTATCATCAAACGTGTACTAGTGAGACCAACATTACTAATTGTTTATGCCAGTGTATCACTGCTCGTTTTGTCAAACAAATTAAAAGCACTTTAAGAACGACCAATTCATGAATTGTTTATTCACATATTATTGAAAAAATCGTAGTTCGGTATTTTCGTGAAAATTTGAGCAAACCTGCAGGATAATAAGTGACCGAGATGCGTGTGAACTACTCTACAATTAATTCTACACGTATTAGATACGATGTGTTTGCAAGGAAATTTTCGGTGATTAAACTACTACATGTTTGCTCAAATAAAATATTTAAAATGTCTATAAAATATAAAATCAAAGATCTCACACTAGTTGACATTATAATTTTTCAAACGTGTGCAGATCACCACCTCCTTATAGTAATAAGTATGAAAATAAGCCATTTTCCTAATTAAAAGATTAACTGTCCTTTCCTTATGACATATTTTCAAGTATGACATCACATTTTGAACCAACGGATAACTTTCGAAAGAGGCAAGCTACAAAGACTTAATTAAAAAATTAATCCAAGTCTACCAGAGAAGTTTCGCATGCTTGTGTCTATATATTGAACTAATTTAGCATAGGCTAAAGTCTCATTGTATGTTAGTGACATATGATGAGGATTAAGAGTGTTACGTTCATCGTGATCGTGCTTATCATCTCTTTTACGGGGATACTTCTGCAGGCACGAGCTAGAGGAAAACTGGTTGCCGAACCACCACCCCTAGGGGATCCTCTTTGGGGCGGTGATTGGAGGTGTTGGGGTGACGCTAAGTGCCGCAAATAAAGAAGGTGTTTTGACTCTAAAAACTCTAAAAATCTATTTTATGTTCCTTACAGATATTATTTTGAGCATGTAATTATTTTTCTTCGAGTAGTATAATGGACGCTAAAGTCGAGTTTTTTACCAACACATAGTCTTTGGAAAACTTATTTACCATTGTATGGTATATTAAAAAATAATTACTATAGTATGGTTTCTCTTCCAAACTATGGTTTTTGAATTTACAACCGGTTGTTCCGTTAATGGCTCATCTTTACATCCTTCAACTAAAATTTCATACTTATTTTATTTATATGGATTAGATGATAAGTATAAATGTAAAATTCGTGATTTGTCAACTTTATAAAATTTGTGTTTGGTTGATGCATTTTGCAATATATTGTGCTTGTGGTAGCGATCTTTGTTACATATGAAATTGATTTGTATAGTTAATTAGCGTAACCTTTTTTTTATCTAAGTTGTTTTTGTTTGTTAGTTAAGGTCGGGAAACTAATTATCCGAACTAGCATTATCAATGTTTTTTACTGATGATGTCTATGTTTATTCTTCAATTTGCGATTCGTGTTAAATTTAAAAATTGACTTTGCGAGTCATACGAGTGGTGTTATAGATATGATAAAATACAATGACTTCGGCCCGAGTTGCTCAGTTTTTTTTAACACATATATGTATGGAGTTTATAGACCATGGTTCATATGTGTAATAATATATATTAGCTTGAAAAGAGTGATAAACTAGTTTTGTTCCACAAATTTGTAACAATATAGGAACATAAAAAGAGTTATAAAGCAAGAACGAGAATACATGCATGTAGAATAAGAAAATTCTTAATTCACTTTCATAAGTTTTATCCATCGTTATATATACAGGATGGGGATGTTTTAAAAAAAATGGGGTACATGTATTAATAGAGAAAAGAAATGCAAACTGAGAATACTATATTATAGTCAATATTTTTTAATATACTATGCATTGGTAAATAAGTTTTTTAAAAACTCTGATTTAGTAAAAAACTCCGCTAAAGTCATGTTATGTATTCAGAAATTAACTGTAATAACCAGGGGCGTACCCACATAAGAGTCGGGTGTTGCACGGGCTACACCCGATTTTAGATCACGAAAGGTAAATTTATTATAAAACAGGTCTTTTTTCGATATGTGCAACACCCATTTTACGTAATGTAAGTCAGCATTTGTACTAATAACCATAGAAAAAAATTTGTATAACACCCTAAAATAAACTCTGGGTCCGCCTCTGGTAATAACGATACTTTTGCTATTTATCTTTTCAATTTCAATCAAAATTTGATTATCGCTGTAATTTTGTATGGGTATCTTCGTCTTGCAATTATCAATGTATGTTTATTTCCTTTGACATCACCATTATTCTCGTTTAAAATAAAGCCTAATTTGGAAACAACTTCTATTGAAAAATATAAATACGCACATGTCTACTTTTTGTATTGGTTTTTGCTTGTAAATTGTTGAAGTATTTGGTGAATGCATTATTCCAAATCGGCAATTCAACATTATAACTTCATGCATTATAGAAAAGGTTTACAACCACCGGTTATCTTTCGATTTAGTTTATTCATAACGACTTATTCCTGTCGAATGATACAATCCCTTTGGAAAATCAGTTAACCTCAACCACCTAAGAACTAGCTACTTATTTACTCTAAAAGATGAATAAGCAGTGTTTAAATAAGCAACCCAAATATAACAAATTATGGTTTCAGAAAACATGTAGAAAATGCTATTTTTTTGAGCACCCAACACACTTATTTAGCATTATAGCATAAATAACTTGTTTGTTAGGCTGGGCACATCAGTTAGGCGACGCACATCAGTTCGGTCACCTAACTCGGTCGACCGATTCGTCATTCGATCGTTGTCAATGCGACGATCAGTTAGAATCGGTTCTCTAAACAAAATGGGTCGAGGGCGAGATCAGTTTAGGAGTAGCATGTGATGACAAAAGAAACAGGTATGTTAATAGATTACTGATTTTGCACATTCTATAAATTTACTGAGACACTTCAAACTGTGCATCAAATAGTTGTACAGTGGCTTTAATAGTTTGTACATTAGAGTGTCCCAATAAAAAAATTAAGCGTGCCAATCAATTCCCCTTTTAATATTGTTTAAACTTCTATAGACAAAAAGTTAACTTTTAAAATATTAGCGAATGTTTGCTTCTTAAGAACAAGATGAAAAAACTAAAGACATTTATTTGTTTAATTTCATTGATTACTTTTATTAAAGATTACAAAAACTTAAATAGACACTTATGAGATGGCATATTTATTTTAAACACATATCCTAAACAATAAATAAGTATGATGGTTATCCTAACCCATCACGTAGCTTTTGTGTATATCCACAGACGTATCATTAACCACTCCTTCAAATTCATCTTACCCTCAAAGTAATATCTTGAAAATACTCTTAATTTTTGGATCCCAAAGTCTTCGTTGCATTCTTCAAGTTATTTTGCTCATTGGGTGAAACTAAAGAAAAAAATCTTGCAACTATACTACCTAAGTATATGTTATAAAGGTGATTTTGGACATCCCAGACCAACAATTAGTAACTTCCATCACAATAAATTTATCATGGTGCCTCTTGACACATTGGTTAGGAGTGCACTGCCTATAATATCATTAACCATAGTAGCAAGATGATCAGGCTGCACTTTAGACTCGGCTGGTACAACCTCAAACCCATCGCGATGTTCATGTTCTTTCGATGCAACCCTACTTGTTTTGGCAGCGTCTACCATTTACGACTTATGGATAGTTGTTTCCTCAAGACTTTGAACCTTCTCATCCCTATCATTATTTGTTCTTTTCATTACGGAATCATCTCCGGAGACAAATCCAATATCCAACTTGTTCGTCTCATGAATAGTAGTTTCCTCCAAACGAAACTCAATAATACGAGCTAAGCTTCGCATAAAGTTGTAGGCTACGAGTACAATCTTAATAGTTCTAGTTGTAACTTCACTTTAAGTCCGGATATGTAAAATGAGCCAAGCAAACTTTCAGAGATACCCGTTACTCAACTTATAAATTCCTTAAACTCACTCTAATATTCAACCACCGTACCCATTCGCAAGAGCTTAGATTATGAAGCTTTCGCGTCATGATCGCCACTGCCCGATGCCATGAACAATAATCCGAGAAAAAAAATCGCCGATGAATAGTAACATGAACAATACCCGTGAACAGTGCGATGAACAGTACCGCCGAATAACCAGTTCTTTTTTTATTGGAACCCCAAATTGATAGCTCTCTCAACAAGAGCTCCCAATGAAAGCATCAATTGATACGATCCTCTCGAGTAGTATCGGGATAAGGAACCACTTTTAGCATGTGTTAACTCCTTAAGAACAAGATGAGAAAACCAAAGACATTTATTTGTTTAATTTAATTAATTAATTTCATTAAGGATTACAAAGCCTTAAATAGACTCTTATGGGATAACTCTCACAAAAACACAAGACTTATCCTAAAACATAACAAATACTTACCCTAAACACATATCCTAAACGATAGATAAGTATGATGGTTATCCTAACCCATCAAGCAGCTCTTGTGCATTCTACATGCGTATCAAAACATCACTTTCATAGTTTTCTCTTTCTTAACTTTTACACAATGAAAATTTTATTTTTAACCAACTAATTTCTAACTTATATTTGTAATAATACTTTCACGTGAGGGTGATATGGTAAACTTAATTTAAATTTTCTATCTATTTTTGAATTGGACAATAATTCTGGGACAAGCCAAAAAGAAAAGATGTGAGACGAGATTTTGGTGTATTGAAACCGAAGCGGAAACTAATTAAAAATCAAGATCGAGGGATGATAAGACGTAAACTATCAGAGGTAATGTACACATGTATCTATGATAATTAAGAACAACATATAGACGATATCTCCCACATTTCATTGTGAAGAACTACAGCGTGATGAAGATTGTATAAATATGAATGAAGAATCGATTGAAATTACTCGGAAAATAATGAGCGAAACAGTTCATCTAAATTTGAAAGCTGATTTATTAAAACATAATGACCATAAGGAAAACCGGAATCAAACATCGGTTCCCAAACATAAACTCAAGACAAGCATAAAGTAAATGAAGTGCAAAAAGGAAGAGAAACATAAGGTAGCTCCCATCCTAAGTATGTCCTCTTCATGCTCGAGTCTGTCCTTGGGTACCTGCCATTTGGGTCATGGAAAGAAAATATACGGCTTAACAATACGCTCAGTGAACAGATATGTGATAATGAAATGAATAACATAAACATAAGCAAGGTAAGAAATGAATGTATGAAACGATATTGCATCGGAATAATGTAAGTCCTCAAAAACTTGGTGTACGTTTTATAAACTAGTTTATATTTCAAAAATACTTATGTTTATTTCATAAAGACTGTATTTTAAATTCCCAAAAGTCCATATAGGCCATGGAGGTATCAACGTGCATGAATACATAGAGGGGTGACCTCGTCATGCAATTAGAGGGGTTGCCTCTAATTATAATAGTCTGGGTGGAGGGATCAACTCCATATAACGGATGTAAGGCACACACCACAGTTACCATGAAATCTGCTAATTTGTACTAGGATGCACCCATTCGCCCCACTTGATAATAATATAATAGGCCAAATAACTGAAAGGGACGCCACGAGCAATCACTCTCACCGCGGAAGAGTCATAACACCAGTGCCTTTAGTGTTATGGTTATGGTACCTCCATAACTAGGTGGAACTGGCATGCATGTATATAGCTCAAGCAATCTAAAATATAAATCATATTAGTTATTGTTTAGTTTAAAGTAACTACTAGGGAAAATAGATGGCTGCAAACGGGGAATTCTAATATAGGAAGAGGTCCTTACTGTAGGACGGAATATCCGTATCTAATGTCTAGTAATGAGGATGAAAACGGAAACGGATGAATTACTTCGACTTCACGATAGCTACATAACAAAAGGGACATGAATGAGTTGTCTGTTTAACTTGTACTTATTGATTATTAGTTTACTTGACGTGTTCTTAACTTTTTTTACTTGTTCTTGTCTTGTTTCATTGTTTCATGTTTTATCATGTGATTCTTAGTGTTTCATGTGTTCTTAATTAGTGTTTTTCATATTTTATGTGCTATAGTACTTGTTATAACATAATGAGTAACTTTCTAAAAATAGCAGGTTTCCATATATAGTAACTTTTCAAAAAGAGCAAGTTTCCATATATAGTAACTTTCCAAAAATAGCTGGTTTCTCATAAATAGTAAGTTTCCAAAAATAGAAAGTTTCCATAATTAGTATGTTTCCCATAAATAGCATGTTTCCATATTTAGTATGTTTTTATAAATAGCATGTTTCCATAGTTAGTATATTTCTATATTTAGCATGTTTCCATAAATAGTAATAAGCTTATTAAATAAGTACATGATATAAGGTATAGTTTAATAAGCATATATTATAAGTCATGATTATTAATGATAATAATATAGTAAAGTTTATTAATAATAATACTTTAGTCTTAACATATGTTTGTTAATTAATAATATAATACATGATATTATAAGTAATTATTAATTAATAATATTACATGATTATATTAATTAAACTTTACCTTAACTGATTATTGTATAATTAAATAAAGTATTTTATTAATTTAATTAAACCTTGGTTAAAATGAAATAAATGAATTAAGCTAAGTACTTACTTAATTAAATGTGCATGAACTTATACAATGAAATAATTATATTAATAATTATTATAACCTATAGTTTAATTAATTAAATGACCAAGTTTAATATCTTGATGATTATGCCATTTAATTTATATCCTAAGTCTAAAATAATTTAATTACTATTACATGATTATATTAATATAGTTAATTAAATTATTAATACAATTAAACCTTGGTGTGTTTTGTGTATACCTGAACCCTAAACCCGAGCCTCATGTCCGAATCGCTCAAAACAACCAAACACCACAGCCTTTCGGCTGTGACTTTTTGCCGCTGACAGCAAAAAGCTGCCCCCGACTTAGCCGGGTTCCTACTGCCAAGCCAAACACACCCCCTACCGTGTGTTTGGTGTTGCAGCCGACTGAACAAGTTCCCCCCTGCTCGGCTTAATTACCCACCAAGAGCATACCAGCTCTCGGTTCCCACTATTTTAAGCCAAACGCACCCTCTGTTGGGGTTTTTGGTTGCGACTGATCAAACCAAACAGCCCCGGCTGTTGATAATTCTTATCGAGACCTTATGTGGTCTCGGTTTCTGTGACAAAACCAAACTAAAACTTGATTCCCTTGGTTAATTCGTGTTTAATTCATTCATCCATGTTATTATTATTAATTTTAATTAATTCCAAGAATTGATAATAATAAAAGAAAAAGAATAAAGGTTTTGGTGATACCGTAATGCATGATGACTGAAGACTTAAGAACACGAACAATCACCGTAACCAAATAACAAAATCAAAAGTTTTCTCCTCCCCTTTTCTTTGTGTAAACCCGGCGGCCAAGAGACAAAACAAAACTAGGGTTTGTTAATTTTTGTGAAATGTGGAAAATGAATGAATATGATTTCCCCTGGCTTGTTAAATGGCTAAATGGGCCGGGCTTTAAGTGTAATAACCTGAACTTTAAAATCAACATTTAGACAGAGTTCTATTACTATTTCTAATATTCTGACCAATACTTATTAATCGACTTTTATTTGTCATGATCATTTTTACAGATCATATTGAATTTTCGGCTAACTGGCAAGGTTAAGGCTTTAACGTATCGAATACGTTTCATTTATTATTTAACAGCAAAGTCTATGTCCGTCATCGACCGTAATATCCTCGTTATGACATAGAAATATTTTATATTGTCGTCGTTTTAATTTCTCGTTTTACAAGCCCTCTTCATAATTTACGTTTAACCCTTAAGGGTCATTTTTTATATAACGCGTTAACGTTTAATTAGTTATAAGCCCTTGTTTATTTATCAAAATATTAAAGTTCTTCGAATGTTGTTGTTTTTATTTTATATTGAGCGTTTATTTTTCGTGTTTTAAGCGTATCTTTCAAATCGTGTAATATTTAAAATATCAGATATCGATAATACCCGCTTTAACGAATTGTAGGAAAAATTTAACAACAAATCTCACTTTAACTCATTACTACAAACTTGTAGTCAACTTAGTAGCATACGTGTATTCCTTAGATACAACTAAGGACACGTCCCATTTCTTTGTTTGATTAAGATTTGAAAAACATATAATATTCAAACATTTTTGCTAAACTTCACTTTTCTTTTGTTTCTCATCTCTGCCGAAAATAACCAACACCATAGTCACTTCATAATTTTCTAACTTGAATCATATTTATGATCAAAATTGGAGGTGAGTCTTGTGAATTTTCTTCTCCATTCATCCTTTGTAATACTATGTAAGATTCTTTGTTTTTCTTTATTATTATTACAAATTCATTTTTTTGTTACATTATAATATTCATTTTACTTCTGCTATATATGATATGAAGCTTGGATTATGGGTATTGGACATTGTATATGAAATTCTAACACAAAAGTGAAAGCTAAATAAGCCCTAGTGACGATTTGGTTGATATGATATTAGATCAGTTGAAAGATTCTACTTCGTGGGCAAATCAATATGTATTGAGGTTGGTTAAACATCATGAGTGGATAGGATGATGTTTTGTGGTGATTTTGCCGGGTCGCTCGTCTCGTGACGATACCCGATGAATAAAATATGGCCAAAACATTGAAAAGGGGCCGAATCTGATCACTAGTTTTACACGGCCGAAAACTCTTAGAAACTGTATGGTGACCCCTAAATATGTAAAACTAAAAGTTGTAGATAAAATCATGAAGAGCTAGATTCAATTGGATAGTTTATCAGTTCCTTACAGTTTGAAAATGGAGACCAAAATGGTGGAAACGAGTTTGGCTGCCAAAAACAGCCAACTCTTCTAAGTGATAAAAGGAGTAAATGAGCTATAATAAATATAAATTAGGAGCAATTGAACTTATAATAAGTAAACTAAATAAGTTAAGAATGACTTTGGTAAAAATATCTCATTTATATTATTTACGGTTTAGGAGAAACGATCTAATCTACGAGGCATGTCGGGAAAATTGTAAGAATTTGACTATATTTAATTAACGTGAAACTTGATGATTTTTATAAAAACCGAAGTGGTATGACCCACTTGTCGGGAGTTGTAGAATCAGTTTTATACTAATATTTAGAGATTCCATGACCCGACCAACGTGAGATATTAAGTCGTCAACGTTTGGAGGCGTTTTAGAACCCGTAATGCATATAAAGTGGATTTGGGCCACAAAAGCCCAACATACACTTATAATGGCTATTAGGTCATTATTAGGCCTGAGATTTATAACATGTTTAGAATTTAATACTGAGATTGAAATGGACTAAATTCATAATAACGTGTAATGGGCCACTAATGGGCTTTAATGGGCTTAAAGGTCATAATGAATACATGATAGATTGTTATCAAAGTCTTATAAAAAGTATTATAAAACTTATGCAATGTCCAAGAATTTATTAAGATATACTTATTACATATATGTACGATTTATTTCTCGTCTCGATCCTAAGACGCGCATCATTATCTTTAGGTCTCGTGTGATCATGTATCGACCGTTGGCATTTATTCTCGATTGACGTTGTTCTCGATTGGTGTTTGTTCTTTATTGACGATTGTGACAATTGTATCAGGTGAGTCTATAGCCTCGCTTTTATATTATCTGGTAAATGATTTTTAACCCGCGAGGGGGAATACATGTTGTTTTATAAAATGAACACAAGTTGTTTTCGGTATGCTGTACCCGAATATGATGATAAATGCCTAAGTACCATTGTCTTATGAAGTCCCTGAATTTCATGAACTGTTAATTACCTTTCGAGGTAAACGCTAATACATATGATAGATCTATTTGGTTTGACAGCCTTATCATAGGGTATGTATCCTTGTGATCACCTGAGAGGGATAGTATGTATAAGATGTCGTTGGTATATGACAATATTACCATTCAGTAGGGGCGCCATAAGTGACTCGGTTTGACGTGTTGGTTAACGTTCAGTTGCATGAGCTTAAGGCATTTATCGATATATATGTGACTTGTCTGTGTGACAAGCCTGAGATGATTAAAAATTCTTGTGTTCAAATGATGATTTGCAAAACCTATAGATTCACTCAACCGTTGTGTTGATGATTTTGAGCATGTATTTCAGGTAATCAAGATGGATAGCAGCAGAACATGGAGGAGGAAGTTGGTGCTTACTTGTCTAAAGTTAATATTATTTTCCATCCTTTGAACTGACTAAATGACTTTTAAGTCTTTGATGATTGTTCTGTTGGTAACGGTTTTTGGGACTAAACGCTACTCTAATTTTATATATTGGGATGGGAAACTTTTTAGACAAGGTTATATATTATTTTAACGTCTCTTTTGAGGTCGTTTTCTATGATTGTGTATGATATGCTATGAGTAGCGCCCCAATGTGATATTCCGCTGTGTGGTAATTTGGGGGTGTTACAGAATGGTAATCAGATCCACAAGTTATAGATAAGTAGGTCGATTTTGAAAAAGCTAAACTATAACTTTTGGTGTGTCCTAAGAAGTTTTAAGCACGCAACTACTCCGCATGGCTCCGGTAAGGCTATTCTTGCATTACTTTATGATTGCTTGTGATTATGTGAAGCTATGTGTATGTAGGAATGGTAATATGTATATGTATGAATATACGGTGCTATTTAAAGGCATAGCGCGTGAAGCAATGGTCTTTGAATGATTGTCGTACATTTTATAATACGGTTTTGTATCGGATTTGGCCTCACTGCAGATCAGCGATCTTGATGATTATGTATTATCTGAATACGAGTATGAAACTCATTTGATACTTTGAGTATGTATATTGTTTCGTAAGCTATTGTATATAGACTTGTTTAAGTTCCATTGTTATCATCGTATCGCGATGTGCCATTTTAGGACATCTCCTTTCGAAACGTAATTGATTGATGTGAGTTATATGTTAAGTTTGTTTGTGTTCCGAGTACTTCTTCTGATTTTTAAGAATCATTTACCCGAGGCGACATCTTCTATGTAATGTGACGTGTCATTTGATTTTATATGACTACGTTTTATTGGCGAAAAGGAGGATGCCAATGTTGGACCCAAATTATATATGTGTCCAAACCAACTATATAGTTGGGTACAACAAAGATATGCTCGTAGTAATCATTCGGTTGAGTGACTTAATATCTTGTATCTAAATGGAATGGGACATTTATATATAGAGATTTTAACTCGCCCAACTATGAGTCGTTTAAGGTTGTCTTATTGAAATGGTTGGGACATTTGAATAAGAAAATTTTAAACCACTAGACCTTAGATTGTCGTGTTTTCCTTATTCAAATGGAATGGGACGTTTGAATACGGAAATCATGATTTAAGTTTATTAACACCTTGTACTTACTATGGTATGTAATTTGGATTTGACATCGTGTTGAGAGGTAGTAATACTTTAGTAGGATGACTTATAATCGTCTTGTTGAAATGGATTGGGACGCCTTTTCATTTGAACAAGAAAGTTATAAGTACCCGAACCGTAAATTTATAAACTCTTGTATACATGGAAAGGGACGCCTTTTTATGTAGACAAGGAGTTATAAATGAGTGGGCCCAAGTATGTCTGGCTCGATTTGTGAGTGTTTACGTCTTCCTTCAAATCGTTTTTCGTTGGTATGAATCGTTTAGTGTCATCGTCATTATGATGATCGTAGATTATCATCTATGCGCGAGTAACCCGTTGGACTTCTCCTTCGAGTTATGAATTATTCTTTCCTTATAAGGATTGAAGTTACATTCAAACCGTTCAATTGTGCCTGTTATGTATACTCATTGCTTTGAATTTTGTTCAGCAAACCTTCGTTAGAAACCTCGGTGATGACTTGTCTATTCCTCACATCTTCGCCATTAAACCAAAGACTATTGAGACGAATTAAGCGCCGGGACGTCGCTTCCTAAAGGGTTAGATGATGTAATAACCCGAACTTTAAAATCAACATTTAGACAGAGTTCTATTACTATTTCTAATATTCTGACCAATACTTATTAATCGACTTTTATTTGTCATGATCATTTTTACAGATCATATTGTATTTTCGGCTAACTGGCAAGGTTAAGGCTTTAACGTATCGAATACGTTTCATTTATTATTTAACAGCAAAGTCTATGTCCGTCATCGACCGTAATATCCTCGTTATGACATAGAAATATTTTATATTGTCGTCGTTTTAATTTCTCGTTTTACAAGCCCTCTTCATAATTTACGTTTAACCCTTAAGGGTCATTCTTTATTTAACGTTTAATTAATTGATATTAGATCAGTTGAAAGATTGTACTTCGTGGCCAAATCAATATGTATTGAGGTTGGTTTAGCATCATGAGTGGATAGGCCGATGTTTTGTGGTGATTTTTCCGGGTCGCTCGTCTCGTGACGATACACGATGAATAAAATATGGCCAAAACATTGAAAAGGGGACGAATCTGATCACCAGTTTTACACGGCCTAAAACTCTTAGAAACTGTATGGTGACCCCTAAATATGTAAAACTAAAAGTTGTAGACAAAATCATGAAGAGCTAGATTCAATTGGATAGTTTACCAGTTCCTTACAGTTTGGAAATGGAGACCAAAATGGTGGAAACGAGTTTGGCTGCCGAAAACAACCAACTCTTCTAAGTGATAAAAGGAGTAAATGAGCTATAATAAATATAAATTAGGAGCAATTGAACTTATAATAAGTAAACTAAATAAGTTAAGAATGACTTTGGTAAAAATATCTCATTTATATTATTTACGGTTTAGGAGAAACGATCTAATCTACGAGGCATGTCGGGAAAATTGTAAGAATTTGACTATATTTAATTAACGTGAAACTTGATGATTTTTATAAAAACCGAAGTGGTATGACCCACTTGTCAGGAGTTGTAGAATCAGTTTTATACTAATATTTAGAGATTCCATGACCCGACCAACGTGAGATATTAAGTCGTCAACGTTTGGAGGCGTTTTAGAACCCGTAATGCATATAAAGTGGATTTGGGCCACAAAAGCCCAACATACACTTATAATGGCTATTAGGTCATTATTAGGCCTGAGATTTATAACATGTTTAGAATTTAATACTGAGATTGAAATGGAATAAAGTCATAATAACGTGTAATGGGCCACTAATGGGCTTTAATGGGCTTAAAGGTCATAATGAATACATGATAGATTGTTATCAAAGTCTTATGAAAAGTATTATAAAACTTATGCAATGTCCAAGAACTTATTAGGATATACTTATTACATATATGTATGATTTATTTCTCGTCTCGATCCTAAGACGCGCCTCGTTATCTTTAGGTATCGTGTGATCATGTATCGACCGTTGGCATTTATTCTCGATTGACGTTGTTCTCGATTGGTGTTCGTTCTTTATTGACGATTGTGACAATTGTATCAGGTGAGTCTATAGCCTCGCTTTTATATTATCTGGTAAATGATTTTTAACCCGCGAGGGGGAATACATGTTGTTTTATAAAATGAACACAAGTTGTTTTTGGTATGCTGGACCCGAATATGATGATAAATGCCTATGTACCATTGTCTTATGAAGTCCCTGAATTTCATGAACTGTTAATTACCTTGCGAGGTAAACGCTAATACATATGATAGATCTATTTGGTTTGACAGCCTTATCATAGGGTATATATCCTTGTGATCACCTGAGAGGGATATTATGTATAAGAGGTCGTTGGTATATGACAATATTACCATTCCGTAGGGGCGCCGTAAGTGACTCGGTTTGACGTGTTTGTTAACGTTCAGTTGCATGATCTTAAGGCATTTATCGATATATATATGACTTGTCTGTGTGACAAGCCTGAGATGATTAAGAATTCTTGTGTTCAAATGATGATTTGCAAAACCTATAGATTCACTCAACCGTTGTGTTGATGATTTTGAGCATGTATTTCAGGTAATCAAGATGGATAGCAGCGGAACATGGAGGAGGAAGTTGGTGCTTACTTGTCTAAAGTTAATATTATTTTCCATCCTTTGAACTGACTAAATGACTTTTAAGTCTTTGATGATTGTTCTGTTGGTAACGGTTTTTAGGACTAAACGCTACTCTAATTTTATATATTGGGATGGGAAACTTTTTAGACAAGGTTGTATATTATTTTAACTTCTCTTTTGAGGTCATTTTCTATGATTATGTGTGATGTGCTATGAGTAGCGACCCAATGTGATATTCCGTTGCGTGGTAATTTGGGGGTGTTACATTAAGCCCTTTCTTTCTTGTTTTCTTTTTAAACGTCTAAACATACATCCCTTTATACATTTTTGGTTTTCGTGTTTTATTAATCCTCGTGTATTAATATTCATGGTACATGTTCGTGTTTTAAGTTCGTCTTAGTTCTTGTCATGTTTTAATTATTATACGTAAATACTTATCGTGTAATAATTTAATATACGTAATACTTGTATTTAATGTTTATGATACTTGTCGTGTTTTAATTATTTATAAAGTTTTAATTTATCCGTGTTTCCATGTAACTAATGTTCTTATGTATTTTAATGCGGGTTTTACACCGAGAGTCTTGGACTCTCGGCGTGCCGGACATAATAAACCATAACTGAGCCAAGGCTTAAGCCTTAGGCTGCCGTGACCAAGAGACCACCAAGAGTCCCTTAGGGAGCTCTCGATTTTCCCATACATCACAAGCCGAGCACCAACTTTGTGAGTTGGCTGCTTTCGAGACTCAACAACACCAGCCGAGACTTTTAGGTCTTTGGTCGGCCATGAAACAAACCAAACGAACACCCCTGTTGGGGCTGGGATGTGGCCAAATACAACCAGTCACACCGAGAGTCCTTGTGGCTAAAACGAGCCCTAGGCTCTTAACATAACAACCATGTTTTCATTTGTGTCCTTGATTAATTTTATAAGTGATTTCTTGAAAGTAAAGAAAATAAAAGATTAAAGATTATGAAGCCATACCGAATAGATGGAATGGAGAATTAACAAACACGAACACTATATGAGAATTTAAGATCAAAACTCAAAACCCTTCTCTCTTTTTCTTGTTCTATGGCCGACGGCCATGTATACCCAATTAGGGTTTCATAACATTTTTGTTTAACTTGTTAAAATGAGAAAAAAATACACGTGTTTTGTTATTTAACTAAACTATTGGGCCAGGCCCTTTCTTTTTGGGCCGATTTTAACACCTAGGACTTTCAAGTCTTGATTAATTTTATTACATCGTATATTACAAGTATTCCCGTATGTTTGTAAATTCGTGATTCATGAATCTTAATCTTTTTTTGATCCTTGTCGGGTCATAATAAATATACTTGTGTGCTTGTCATGAATAAAATATCGTGATGGCGTGTCGTGAAATATTAAATATTCAAAATTTAAATTTCATGGTATTTTGTACGGGTTTTACATAAGTAGTTATCCTCAGACCTGAGATATCAAGAAACTGTCATGGATCTAGTGCATCTCTGTGAAATAATCTAACGCTAAACGTAAATGGTAGCTATAAGGGTTATTTTCAGAAGTGTTGCAAAATTCATAAGTTTTGCTTGTAGTCAACATGGAATTTGTTTCCTCCAAATTCATTTTGGAGTTTAATACACCCAAATGTGTTTTGGTAATCTTGCTGAATCTGTGAACGAGAAACAGAATGGTTAATGAAAGGAATGACTAAGATCCATATCCTTATTAACTTTGTATTAGAAATGAAAGGATATAATAATGATTAATCATTAAAAGATTTTTCCACGAGACCTTACGGGTCGTACTAGATGCATCGACGTGTATCTAGACGCTAACCGATGTGATCACACTATTTGAAATATGTCCAAGTGGGAGCTGAAAGTTTATGGACTTATATTTAATAGTCGTGTGTTAGGATCGAACTCAGGATTACGGGATTGCAAACAATACGTATAGAGTTAATTTATTTAATAAATATATTTATATGTTTATTAAATTAAATCGAGCTATAACTTTAACGATCGTTAATATTTAGAAGTTAAGGTTTAACGAGCGTCGTGAAATTAAATAGAAGAGAAAAAGAAAAGTACGGAACACCCCAAGAGGGTGTTTCGACCGTCGGTTAGAACAAGAAGGGGGGAGAAGGAAAAATTTCCTTAAATTTGTTTACTTGAGCTACAAGGATATTTAGGCCTATATAAACACCCCTTAACCCTCATAATTCTTCACCCCATTCTTTCTTTTTCTCTCTCCCTCTCTTGTTGCGATCGCAAGCCAAACACCCCTTAGGGTATTCGTTTGGTTTTTGGTTAAGCAATAATCAAGTCCTAACCCCTCTTTAGGGTTGTTGGGTTGATTTTCCACTAGACGTTAAAACTCGATTTATACGTACTAGCATTACGGTTAACTCGTCATAATATGTGTGTACAAGAACGTAATATAGTCTTACTTTAGACTATATCTTGGTGATTCGATATAAACCCTAATATGGTGAATTTGTTCTTGTTCGTGTGAATTGCTTTGCATAGGGTATGTAACCCTAATTCGATTAATTATAATTGTGTTGATTATGATCTTGTTAAATCGCTTCCGCTATATGTGCGTTGATCTTGTTTATGGTTTTAATAATTGTTATGAACTATATAAACCTACAACTACAGCGAGCACTGTAAGTAACGATTTTTTTAGTAATACCCGAATACATTAAAAACTAAACTGAACTGAACCAAAATAACCAAATTGAATTAATCGAAAGAGAGCTGAACCAAATTAAGAATTCAATTTCCGATTCAAATACGGCTTAGTGAATTTAAACCGAAAGGCAAACTGAAATATAGAGACATGTCTTTTTCTATATATTCATATTAAAAATATACACTAAAACACTAGTCTAGTATAAACAAGAAAGATGGTACCCGCGCGTTGCTGCGGGGGCTTATTTATTTGTTTGTCAAGCTTGCATTTACAAAGGTTACAAATATCACAAACTTAGAGATATACGGATGGTATGCTTATAATTTTCTAGTAGCAAATGAGGGTCGGGAATAAAGCGTGTTGTAGCAAATATCTCAGAATTTTTCGAGCTTCATCTTTGTTTGAGCCCAGAAAATAATTTAGTATCCTACTCTATACCTCATACCCACTAAGATTTTGGTGCCCAAATGAAACATGCTCTTATGTTGTTGGCCACCATCAAATTTCAATGTTTCCTTTTCTATCTTCAGCAGCGCGAAAAGTGCACTCTGGTTGGCGAGAAACGTGTCCATACAACTCAGATATGAAACAAAAAGTATGCATATTGTAGCAGTACTACTACTATATGCAAGTGGAGGCCTAACTATTGGTGCTATATAATGCATATATCGGTGCTCCCCTTGGTTCCTGAAGATTCCAACAGCACAAAAAAATACACCAAACATTTCATAAATACACCATTCAAGCAATTTTTAGCAATACTTATAGTACACAAAATGAACCATTAAATTACCAGAACTATACAGTCTATTTTTATCCATTTTCAGCAACAACAAAAAAACAATCACTGGTCATTCATGTATGATAAATGAGTAAATATTACATTTTTATAACTCGATCACAAACCTACAATCATATAAGAGTGCGCTCAGAAAAGGAGCATTTAAATTCTTAATAGCTTCACGTCTGAAAACTTTAACTTCAGCTTGTGTGTTTGAATGGTAGTTAGTACGTCATCAGCTAGTTACATTATGCTAAATGCATACTCACGTATTACTAATTAATCTAAGAAGTTTAATAGAAATATGTCATTACCTGGTAGAAGTTGGGTAGTTTTTGACCAGCTAAAGTCGTTTTTTCTTACGGCAGCGTCAGGTGGTATGTGTGTTGATTTCGAAGACATTGCTTCTAACATCGGGTACGATACAACCCAGGGCTCCAGCTGCTATAATATATTGGCCATTTACGTAAGTCCATCACATCAGATCCTCAATCAGGCCTGCATATAACATTAACATCAAAAGGAAGCAACTTTTTATTGTATACGTTTGTGTTTTTGCAACTGCGTGAGACCATCAGACTTGTGGACAAATATTTTACAAAAATTGAACACCATAGTATAAATTTAAGCTAAGTATGAACTGATTAGAGGTAGAATATACGTTATGAATACTGGTTAGTCCTTGAACATAACTTCCGACACACTCGTTGGCCTTTTATTTACATAAACCATAAACCTGGCGCACATTCACTTATACTTTTTTTAATTCACAACACTATCTACTGTCCCATTATTCACAACTTTTCCCGAACTTTATGGTTTTGAAAACTCAAGATTCCGAGTTGCACTCCTCATTGGTGTTGTTTCCATTCCTTGTTCAGATGTTGTTTCCCTTTCCTCCTCAGTATCTGTTTCAAACTCATCAACAACGTGGTCGACGCCTTCCCCTATAGCTCCAGGTTATTATGCTATATAAGACCATTTTCGGCTTATTTTCCAGTTTTTGAGCTTATCTTCACGTTTAATAGGATGTTTGTCTAAGCTTATGTATGCTTATTAGTTTATTCAGAGTTTGAAATGAATCCTAAACCATTAAAGGGGTGTTTATTTCAGCTTATATTGAGACTTATTTTGAGACTTTCCGGCTTATATATGTTTATTATGTCATAATAAGCTTATATAAGCCAGAAAAGTTCAAAAAGAAGCCCCAAAAAGCAAGCTTATGAAACATAAGCCCAAAACCAAATAAGCCATAAGCCTACATTATAATCCGAAACAATCACAACGCCCCCTAAGCAATTCCTCATGGGAAAACAACACCGAGGGGCAACACTGAACATAAAAAAATCACCAATCGACAAAAAAAATTAACATGAAAACGTACCTTCAATCCACAATCTTCTGTTATTTCTTCCCACACTCTCATAGCTCCACCCAAACAAATGAATACCTAAAAGATGAAAAAAATAACATTTTTCATAACATTCTTCAAACCACACTTTTATCTTAAATGGATCCAAGATATCAATAAAGCTTCAACCTTTTAACTAAAATTAAAATCCATACATAATTTGACTAAAACAACAAAAAAAACGGAGTAATTTTTATAACCTGATCATGCTATCATCTCTCGTCGTCTTCTCATCTTCACCTTTATCTCCATCCCCTAAAACTGAACAACAACAAAACAAAACCAATTTTAGTATAGATTATCCATGACCATATATAAATTACCCGATAATGAAAATCTAAAATAAAAAACGTATAAGAAAACTCACAAATATGAAAGCCGCAATAAAATATAGGAAAAATAAATTTCGATATTATATTTAACATCATACCTTGAATTGCAAGATTCATGTAGATCTTGATTTTGGTGATGAAATGGTTATTATAGATCTCGAATCTACCGTGTGGTTTCATCTCGCATTGAAGCGGTGGTTTGTGTGTTTTTTATGATCTGGTTTTGACTGTCATGTTTGCTTGCTTTGATGCATCGTTACCCCCATTCATAATATGTAATTGATAATCTGAATGTTGATTTCCTGCAAAAAAAAAGCAATTATTCTTAATCAATAATCACAAATGTTTATTCATAATTAGCTAGTAAAAATTAAATGAAAATACAACATCAATCCAATCGCTAGTGGTATTGTGTATGCGTGTTTTGTATGGGTATTTTTTAGATAAGCCGGACATGAAGATGATGATTAACTATCCCGATCTATATTTTGTGTGTGTTGGTATGAGTGGGTTCGTGTGGAAGGTTTTAATTTGGGTGGGTGAGAATAAAGAAAGAGGGGAGTGTACACACACTGTAAGCCACGTAAAGGACACTTGGCGGGTTTTTTTCCCGCCAAAACCCACCAAAAATAATAAAAAAAGCAAAGCGACTTCCTAAAACAGTTATATGTATTAATATAGTATTTTATAAATTAATTTTTCTTACTAAAGATCTATCTATATAAATAAATAAATAGCTAAAATTATGTAATTCAAGTTATTTGGTTTGTTTTTTTGTTCGATTTAACCTACCAAATTCGGTTTGGTGTTCGTTTTTAATCAAAAAAGTTTAGTCAAACTAACTTAATTGAATAAACCGACCAGCTCGATAACCGAACTGATAAACAACCTTAACCAAAAGCGACCACTAGGTTTTAAATTTTAAAGCCACTTTGAAAACCGTTGCTCAAAGCCCTTGTTTAATATTTGTTGTAATTTTTTTTTCTTTCTAAAATCTAAACTTAACTACTAGTATAAAAGGTCAAAATAACAGACGAAAAAAACAACAATACACACCTCTAAGAAAATTCCTATAGCAAAAACAATCAGTGAATTCTTAACATTTAAGTATTTTTAAACAAGCTTTTTGAAGCACTTTTAAGCACTAGCATGGTACCCGCGCAATACAGCGGCGGGTACCCGATAACTATTTTTTAGCGAACAAATGTTACATTTTAACTCATCAAATCTATATTCAAAGCAAAAAATTAAATCAAATTTAAATAAACTCAATATCATTGAAAAATTTAAAATTTAACAAAAATATATTAAAATGGATATTAAATTAAAGAGCACGAAATTTTAAAAAATATGGTGAAATTAGATTATAAAAAAGATAAATAAATAAAAAGATATTTTAATGTAAAAAAAAGGTTTTTAAAATAGTTTGTTACAAAAGTTGTTACAAAAGTTTGTTTCAAAAAATGAATGGATGGGATTAATTTATCAAATATAATCTAATGGCTTAAATCTAACATTCTTATATTAATTTTTGGCTTGGAGTTAGGTTTGGTAATTTTTTAAGATCGGAGTTAGGTTTGGAGTAAGCCTCTTTATATAATAGTATAGATATAGAAGTATAGATATAGAAGTATAGATTTAACATCTAGTATTACCTCCGTCCTCATAACTATAGTTTAGTGTCGATTTTTTTGTTTTAAATTTTGCAACTTTTTTTTTTTCTATTTTTTTGTAACCGTGATTTCCGACTCATTTTGTTTGTATTATATGACACTTGATAAGAAATTATACCAATGGAAATATATTTAAAACCTAATTCAGTCATATATTTTGCATCAAATATCATATAACACAAATCAAAATATATAAGGTCAAATTTATAGAATAAAAATAGAAAAAGTTTGAACTATAATTATGAGACGAATGATATAAATATTGAAGCTAGTTTGGCAACAAATATTTAGCATTTTTGTTTGGTTTAAATATTACTTTTCTAAATGTTCATTTCTAAAGCATTTACCAGTTTCGTTTTATTTGAATGCAACTTTTTGCGATTACAACAACATTATCAAACGCGTTTTAGTAAGACCAACATGCTAATCGTTTTTGCTAATTATCACTGCTCAGTTCGGCAAACATGTTAAGGGCACTTTAGAAAGAAATCAATGATTTGTTTATTAACATATTAATTAGGTATTAGACGATTACCCGCGCATAGCAGCGGAATTACCTAAATACATATAATTAATGATATGCTAATTGATTCGATGGTCGAACTCATGACCCAATAGTTGCCTAGCGACATATAGTTAATGATTTATTAATTGACCCGATGGTCGAATCCGTAACCCGGTGACTCGTCCGGGTTGAACCGGTAGGCGAGCCCGTTCCCATTGACTCGATCGTGTTGACTCGGTGGTCGAACCCGTGTCCCGATGGTTGAACCCGTGACCCGGTGACTCGATAGGATTGACCCGGTGGTCGAAGCCAGTGACTCGGTGGGTCGACAAGATTGACCCGGTTGTTGAACCCATTACCCGGTGACTCGATCGGGTTAACCCGATGGTCGAACCCGTGACTCGAAAAGATTGGCCCGATGGCCGAACCCGTTACCCGGTGACTCAATCGGGTTGGTCTGATGGTCGATCCGTGACCCGATGACTCGACCGGGTTGACCCGTTGGTGGAACCCGTGACCAAGTTACTCGACTGAATTAATCCGGATGTAGAGCCCGTGACCTGGTAACTTATGTAATTGTTTATGGTTTAATTTTTCAATGTTTCCTATTTTATCCAACTTATGTGCATTTGAGTTTTCAACAATTCCATAATTAATATCCAACTTTTATGTATTTAATTTTTCAACAATTCCATAATTAAGCTATTTTTCAACATTCATGATTTTGGGGTTTTTCCTTTATAAGTAGTAGAGATTTCGGTGAATACAAATGAGTTTCAATATTGCCATATTTAATTGTGTTTTCAACTTTCAATATTCAACAATTCACATACACCCTTTATAGGGTATGTAGATTTTCATGAAAATTTGAGCAAACCTGTAGGATAATAGATTAGAATAAGTGACCGAGATGCATGTGAACTACTCTACAATTAATTCTATGCGTATTAGATACGATGTGTTTGCAAGAAAATCTTCGGTGATTAAACTACATGTTTGTTCAAATAAAATATTTAAAATGTCTATAAAATATAAAATCAAAGATCTCACGCTAGTTCACGCTAGTTGACATTGTAATTTTTCAAGTATGAAATGAGCCATTTTCCTAATTAAATCCTTTCCTTATGCCATATTTTCAAGTATGTTTAAACAAGGGGTTTTGAGGAATTGGTCTTCAAGTAATTTCCGAAAGAGACAAACTACACAGACTTAATTAAAAAATGAATCCAAGTCTACCAGAGAAGTTTACGCATGCTTGTGTCTATATAATGTACTAATTTAGCAAAGGCAATATCATTGTATGTGACAGATCATGAGGCTTAAGAGTGTTAAGTTTATCGTGATTGTGCTTATCATCTCTTTTATGGGTATACTTCTGCAGGCACGAGCACAAGGAAAATCAGTTAACAAACCACCCGGAGCTGAGGATCCTAGTTGGGGCGGTAGTTGGAGATGTTGGGGTAACGGCGATAAATGCCACAAATAGAAAGAATGGCAGCTGAGGTCCTGAGGATAAAGGGGATACCTAAGGTCATGTAATGACCTGTTCGTAGCTTACATCAGGAAAATACATCTTTTTTAGAGATTAACTGTAAAAACGATACTTTAGCTATTTATTCTTCAAATTTCAATCAAAATGGTTCTTTGATTATCGCTGTAATTTTGTAATGGGTGTCGTCATCTTCGAATTATGGATGTATGTTTATTTTATTATTTCCTTTGACATCACCCTTATTCTCTCGTTCATAATAAAGCCTAATTTGGAAACAACTTACTACTGAAAAAAAAAAACGCATAGGTCAACTTTTTTTGTTTTTTGCTTGTAAATTTGGTGAATGCATTCCAAATCGGCAATTTAGCTTTAGTAGTGTGTGTCATATGATATTTTTCCTTAAGGTAGAATTTTACATTACTTTAAATGCAATTCAAATTGTTCAATTTTTGTAAACAGTCAATAAGATCAGTTAAAGGATGAGAACAACCGTTTTAGGGCCGCCGAAAACCTATTATATCTTTTGGCTATTTCATATTGTATTATACGAGCCTTGAAAACTGATGCCCGCCCGAAAACCTATAGAAAAGTAAAAAAGGTATAAAGTTGAAATAGGTCATTTTGGTTGGACGTAAATTTTCTTGTGGCTATCTTTGTCCATGCTTATAACTAAATATATTTTCTAGATTTTAGTATTATTATTATATTTAGCCATAAATCATACAATAAGGTTAGCTGGGTGTTGTTGTTAGTGTGAAAAACTTATATCAAAAGCCCACATATTAGCCGAAACAAACACCCCCTAAGTGCTTTTTGATTGGTTTATTAAATGTAACTTACTTTCATTTTTTTGTCTTTATTATTAAAAATAATGTTTATGTATCATAGTATGTGAAGTCTTTCTAAATATTCATCTTTGGTGTGTAAGTAACAATGTAACATTTTATAACACATAAATAACTGGTGTAAGACTTGAGTTTTTACAGTAACTTTGTTTTACACAATTCATTAATTCAATGATAATATAATATTATGATTTTCTATTATTTTGTTTGATCCATGTACACATTTCCATATAACTCACGCTAATTGCCAATTGACCACATATAACCATAAAGCTTACATTTGATTTAAAGTTTGACATTATTCAAATCCTTACTAACATGTGGTGAAGATGAACTAATAAAACTATTAGTATATCTTCTTGGTAGTACTGTGTTTTGCAATTAAGAAACTGAATCAGTACAATAATTTTACCCATTGTTATCACTGAATATCTTAATAAAAATATATGAGCAATTTATTATTTTTTACTTGATCGATCTCATTTACTAAGAACCGCTTTGAAGTAAAAACTTATAAATCTCATATGGCTAATTGTGGCTAATGCAGATATGCAGTTCCTATCAAGTGTACAGAAGTGGCTCTTTCTCAGGACGTCATGTAATGAGTTTCCTGTCCGATTAACAAAAATGTCAAATATTGCTGATAAGAAGGTTAGTAGATGTAAGGACTTGAAGTTAAAGACTATGAAGGTATGTAGATGTGAACAATCGGCTTCTACAAGGACTTGAAGGTATTAAAAAACTTACCACTGTGTTGATTGTATATTAAATTGTACAAGTCACATCCCCAACAAATTAACACTATCATATGGAGTGTGATCCTTTTTGAGAGGTTGTGATATGTTTAGTTTAAAGCGTTTGGGTAATCCTTTGAAGAGGTTGTGAAATGTATAATAAGGTGTGTAAGTTTATGCAAGTTTGTGAGTATATAGTAGGTTTTTCCATTGGGTTTGATTACCTCGCTCTAATAAAGGATGTATCACCTATATATGTACTATGTGGCATGAACTTTTTTGAATATTAACATTATAATATTCAATCATATAACATTATTTATATCTTTTGACGAAATTCTTTCAACTATGAATTTGGTTTAGTTTTTTTAGCTTTCTTATTTGTAAACAATCAAGATTACTTACTTTTTCTTTCATATACTTTGCAATGACATTTTTACTTTTACTTTTTGTTCTTAATATTCAAGTATTTAATGTTATTTATATCTTCTATTCTATTACTAAAATTTGTATTCTCAAAAAATTTTTTTAAAGCTAGGCGTCCATCGGGCGGGCCTTGAAGCTAGTACACACCATAAAAGAAGGGCAGCCGAGGATAATGGGGACCTCTCCGGAGCTTACGTCAGGAAAATACGTCTTTGTTTAGAGATTAACTGTAAAAACGATACTTTAGCTCTTTATTCTTCAAATTTCAATCAAAATGGTTCTTTGATTATCGTTGTAATTTTGTAATGGGTGTCGTCATCTTCGAATTATGGATGTATGTTTATTTTATTATTTCCTTTGACATCACCCTTATTCTCGTTCATAATAAAGCCTAATTTGGAAACAACTTACTATTGAAAAAAATGCATTGGTCAACTTTTTGTATTGTTTTTTGCTTGTAAATTTTGTGAATGCATTCCAAATCGGCAATTTAACTTTATGCATTATAAAAAACTAGGCGAATATCCGCGCATAGCGGTGGATAACTGTTAGTGTTAAGAGTATAAGCCAATAACCCGGAGGACTTATGGTGACAAGTGGTTTAAGACAAAGGTGCAGTTTATTCACTAGAGTGTCTAGTTTAGAAGTACAAGGGCTGGAGATGCAATTTTGGGAAAGTGGAGGACTGTTGTGCAATATAGGTGTATAAACCTCATCCACCTAACTTTTCATTATCATTCCATTATTCGTTTATCATCTGTGTGTAATATAATGTATGTATTCTGTTGATCAACACGTTTTGATCTGTGAGTTCTGAGTGATTTTTGTTCTTGTTTGTAATCCAGATATTGTAATTCCATTTGATTAATAAAGTGAGCCAATAGGAGGTTGGCTGGGTTCACTAAGTTTGGTGTTCTTGGTGATATTGAGCTTTGATTCATATATTTTTACATGGTATCAGAGCCAGGTTGCTCTGTATCATCGACTAAAAGTTTTTTAAATCGTTCTTTGAAAATTAGGGTTTGGTTAATTTTTGGGGGTTTTGATCTATAATCATAGATCGTAATCTTGAGTTGATTCTTTACTTAATTATGTTGATTAATTGTTTTAAATCGTTCAATTAAAGGTTTAATTGAAGTTCTAAAAGAATTAGGGTTTTGATATTTTTGGGGGTTTTCGGATCTTGGGTATTTCTAGTTTATTTTCTTAGGTTCTTGTGATTAATTTTTTATTAATAAAAAAGATCTTGAAAAAACCCTAAAATCTGAAGTAAGGGCTTCTTCTAACTTGGTAAGGTGTGGGTAAATTGTTATTTTTTGTTTGTTTAACACTGATAGGTATGAAAACACCCATCCTTTTACCACTTATTTCTTGCTAAAACGAGACCAAAACGCGTATTTAATATCATTTGTTTAGAATTATGTGTGGTTTGTGTGTTTGTTGTGTTTTCAGAGCCAACCGGATAAATATTGAAGAAAACATGGGATTGCACGGGTTTTATCAAAGAAAAAGACGAAAAGACGAAGTCCATAGTCCAAGAGATGCAAAAGATTTGAAGTCAATGGGCCTAATTGAAGATTTATCGAAGAAAAGGACCAAAGATGGAAGATTTACATATGTCGAAGAACTCAAGTCTATTAAACGAACAAATTAAAAGACGAGTTGAATTTATTCATCGACAAATCCCGAATCAGAGTCGAAAACGTCAAATTTACTGAAAAGACGAGAAGACAAAAAGAAAGAGAGAAAGCCCACTCACCAACCAACCACATGTCCTATAAATAGGAAACCTCCTTCACAATTTGGAGCTAGTTTTCATTTTTTTGTTTCTTCTTTCCTTTTGTTTCGTAGGGTAACCAACACCCTTAAGGTGTTTGGAGAATTTTCTTTTTCAATCCAAGAACTTGTAAGTTTAATCTTTGCTTTTTGTTGTTTGAATCCTAGATTTTAATACAATCTTTCATTTAATCTTGTTCTTCCTTCTCTTGTTGATTCTTAAGTTTTAAGGTTTTTTTTTATTTCTTTGAGTTTGATCTTTAAAACAAGTGGGTTTTGTGTTTTTGTTGTTTTGGTTTGATGTTTATCATTAGTAGATGATTCGTGGTTAGTTTGGTTTAATCTTTGGTTGAAACTTAGTTGATTTTGGTCAAATTCGTATTGTTATTTTTCTCCCTGTTCTTCGTCTTCAAAACATTTCCCAGATTCCGAACGAAGCCTTATATTCCGAACCAAGGATTTCATTTAGTATTCCGAACGAAGTGTTTTTCAAATTTATTCCCGATCAAAGGATATTCCGAATGAGCATTATTCCGGATGAACAAGTATTCCGGATGAGCTAATATTCCGAATAAACATTTTATTCCGAACCAAGTGATTTTCAGATTATTCCGCATAAGCTAATTATTCCGAACCAGCAGTTTTCATCTAGTTATTCCGAATCAAGGTTATTCTGGATAAAGAGTTTATTCCGGATGAGCAAATTATTCCGAACCAATTGATATTCCGAATGAGCACTTTGTTTTAAATTATTCCAGATCAAGAGTTGATATTCCGGATGAGTTGATTTTCCGGATGAGTGGGTATTCCGCATGAACCAGGTATTCAGGATGAAGGCATTTTATTCCGGATAAGTCAATATTCCGCACGAAGGTATTTTTCCGGATGAGTGTTTATTCCGCATAAGTTTTTATTCCGCATGAAGCATTTTTATTCCGAGTCAGTATATTATTCCGTGTAAGCACTATTATTCCGAATCAACTTCTTTTTCCGAATAAAGGTAACTTTCTGAATGAGCAGTTTTTTTAGTATATTTATTACTGTTATTTTATTGTTAGGTTTAATTACAGCTTTATTATTTTTAAATTGTTCGTCATTATAATTAATTGTTTTTAGCTTATTTTTATTCACTTTGTGCATTTACCTTTTCTAGTAGAATAGATAATCAATCCTTTTTTATTTTCCACCAAGAACAATTGAGTCGCGCTTTTAATCGGTAATCAATTCGAAAAGACTTGGAACGAAATTTATTTCATACGAGCTTAAAAACCTTGTATTAAATGGCGCCGCTGCCGGCTCTCTTCGTTAAGATTAACGGTTTTTAGTGAGAGACGCGTTGGATTTTGGGATCCGTTCATTTTTTAACGTTATTTTTCTCGTTTTAAAAAATTTTCAAAAATCCAAAAAAATATAAAATTTTCAAAAATACAAAAAATAGAAAAACATAAAAAACCAAAAATATTTCTTGTCTATTTTGTTTTTCCTTTTGTAGGTGTGCATGCGTACTCGTGCTCGTAAGAAGAAAGTAGCTCAAGCCGAAGTCATTACCCCACCTATTTTCACCATGGACAATCAACCAATGATCGAGCTTTTGCAATCGCACATAGAGGGCAACACCGATGCTATTGTCATACCCGAGATTGGAGCCAACAACTTTGAGCTTAAATCCGGCTTCATTCAAATGGTCTCTGCTCAACCCTTCTTGGGGCGTTCAATTGATGATCCTCATGACCATATTAAAAGGTTTCTTCAACTCACTAATACGGTTAAGTATAATGGGGTTTCACAAGAGGTAATTCGCTTGCAACTTTTTCCTTTCTCCTTAGAGGGACAAGCCCGACATTGGCTTGATAAGGAACCGCCACAAAGTATTCTTAAGTGGACGGATTTAGAGACCAAATTCATCAACTACTTTTTCCCACCCTCACGTACTACCGCTTTGCGGAATGAAATCATTACTTTTGAACAAAAGTACGGTGAGACATTTAGTGAATCTTGGGACCGTTTTAAGGAACTTTTAAGAAAGTGTCCACAACATGGTTTAACAAAAGTACATCAAATTGATACTTTTTACAATGGTTTAAGCATGAATGACCAAGATTCACTAATTAGTGCCTCGGGGGGTAACATTTTGGTTAAGTCTGCTAATGCTGCTTGGGATATTATTGAGAACAAGTCTAGAGTGCAAACCAAGAGTGTTCGGACCAATGTGGCTAGTGCTAGCACTAATGAGAGCGACAAGAGAATTGATAAGCTTACTTCGCTTGTTGAATCACTTGCTCTCCAAGCCTCCAACAACACCAAAGCTATCAATGCCCAAGTTAATGCTATGATTCAATCATGTGAAATTTGCGGGGGATCTCATTCATACACCGATTGTCCTTCAACTCATGACAATCCAAAAAATGTGTATGCCGCCAACGGTAACTTTGCTACAGGAAGCTATCAAGCACGTCCTCAAGGTGACCGCAATTTTCTCAGCTATCGCTCAAACAACTTTCTTTCACCCCCCGATTTTCCCCCTCAAATCCCAAACAACCTTAATCGCAACAATCAAAACCAACCACGTGCTCCAAATCAATATCAAAACCAAAGAATCCCATATCCACCTCAAAGAAACAACCAAGTTTACCAACAACCTGCTTATCAACCACCCGCCTACCATGCTCCTCCTCCCAACCAACCCACTGCATTACACCAAGAGGTTGAAACCTACATGAGGACTAATGATGCGATAGTGCAAAATCTTCAGCGGGAAATGGCCAACATGAAAGCAGATATGGTGAAGCAAGGGAATGATCTACGAGCTGATATGCGAAACACTTTGGCAAGTCAAACGAATGACTTGAGTAACATGATGGCTAGTTTTTTCCCAAGTAATCAAGCCTCTGGATCGGGTTCTCTTCCGAGTAACACCGTTGCTAACCCAAGAGGGGAGATGAAAGCAATCACCACTCGAAGTGGAAATGGTTTAAAGGAACCCGAGCTTCCTACACCTACACCGGTGATTGTGACAAAGGAAAACGAGTCTCCTTCTCCAACTCCTCCATATTCTATTCCTCCACCTTCTATTTCTACCCCTCCACCACCCAAGGATGTGAGTGAGAATTCTATCCCAAAGCCTTCATCTCAACCCAATATACCTTATCCTTCAAGGTTGAGGAAAGAGAAATTGAAGAACAAGGATGATATTAAGGTTTCGAACTTTCTTAAAATGTTTAAACAACTGAATTTCAATATCTCCTTTGCTGAGGCTCTTGCTCACATGCCCAAATATGCTAAAATGTTAAAAGATCTTCTCAGTGATAAGGAGAAACTTCTCGATATTGCTCAGACCCAACTTAATGAGAATTGCTCTGCAGTGCTCTTAAGGAAATTACCAACCAAACTTAGTGATCCGGGTCGTTTCTTGATTCCTTGTAACTTCCCTAGGGTAGAGAATTGTATGGCCCTAGCCGATCTAGGTGCTAGTATAAAATTAATGCCTTTAAGCGTTTGGAAACAATTATCTCTACCCGAGCTAGTCCCCACACGAATGACTTTGGAATTAGCTAACCGTACGGTTGCTTATCCAGTGGGGATAGCCGAAGACGTCTTCGTTGGTGTCGACAAATTCACCTTTCCGGCGGATTTTGTTGTCGTTGACTACGAGATGGACCCCCGTGTTCCATTAATCGTTGGACGTCCATTCTTGAGGACCGGTCGCACTCTCATTGATGTAGCCGCTGGCGAATTAATCATGAGAGTTGGTGACGATAAAATCGTCTTCAACATGGGTAAACTTTCTAAGTAACCTTCTGAAAACGAGAGTGTTAATTTCATTGACGTTCTTGATGAGGCTTGTGAAGAACATTTCAAAGACGCTTGTAAAAGTGATTCTTCTTCTCTTCCCATTGTTGAGACCGTTGCCTCTATTGCTCCATCACTAACTACATTTGGAGAAAGTGATTTCATCTTGAAAGAATTTGAAGCAACTTTGGGAGATGTGGACTTAAAATATGACGATTCTCCCACCAATTGGGATGAAGACATTCGTACCATTGAGAAACTTCTCAATGAGGACCATATTTCTCCACCATATCCTAAGGATATCTCTATCGATGAACCGAATTTGACTACGCCTTCCATCGAAAATCCTCCGGATTTAGAGCTTAAGGACCTACCGTCTCATCTCGAGTACGTTTTCCTAGAAGACAACAAGAAGTCACCCGTAATCATCGCTAAGGATTTGAAAGAGGAAGAAAAATCCCGACTTATCGCCGTGCTAAAGAATCACAAGAAAGCAATTGCTTGGAAGATCTCCGATATTCGTGGAATTGATCCTCACTTTTGCACACATAAAATTCTCATGGAGGACGACTTTAAACCCACTATTCAAAGCCAAAGAAGGTTGAATCCTAAGATCCATGACGTAATCAAAAAATAGGTTATCAAACTTCTTGACGCGGGAATGATCTATGCTATCTCGGATTCACCATGGGTTAGTCCCGTCCATTGTGTGCCTAAGAAAGGCGGAATCACCGTTGTACCCAATGAAAACAACGAGTTGATTCCTACTCGTCTCGTTACAGGGTGGAGAGTTTCTATAGACTATCGCAAATTCAATGATGCTACGAGAAAGGATCATTTTCCCCTTCCTTTCATGGACCAAATGCTTGAACGTCTAGCGGGTAATGACTATTACTGCTTTTTAGACGGTTTCTCCGGGTATTTTCAAATTCCCATCGATCCCAAAGACCAAGAGAAAACCACATTCACTTGTCCTTACGGAACATTTGCTTATAAAAGAATGCCTTTCGGCTTATGCAATGCTCCTGGGATATTTCAAAGGTGTATGATGGCTATCTTCCATGACATGGTTGAAGAAACTATGGAAGTCTTCATGGATGATTTCTCGGTTTATGGTGATTCTTTCTCTCATTGCCTTGCCAATTTGGAACGCATGCTTAAGCGGTGTGAAGACACTCGCCTTGTTCTAAATTGGGAAAAATGCCATTTCATGGTAAAAGAAGGCATTGTGCTTGGACATAAACTATCTAAAGCCGGTCTTGAAGTTGACCGTGCTAAAGTGGATGTCATAGCCAAATTACCTCCACCTTCAACCGTGAAGGGTGTGAGAAGTTTCCTTGGTCATGCGGGCTTCTATCGTCGATTCATCTAAGATTTTTCTAAAATCGTTCGCCCGATGACCCACCTCTTGGAAAAAGATACTCCCTTCATCTTTTCCAAAGAGTTAACATTGCAAACTACTTAGCGGGTGGAATTCTCAAGGAAGGGTTAACGCCCCAACAAAAGAAAAAGTTATTATTTCTGGGACGACCCTTACCTTTTCAAACAATGTGCGGATCTTGTCATTCGTCGATGTGTTGATGGGCCGGCAGCGGTACAAATCCTTGACGCTTGACATAAAGGACCCACCGGTGGTCACTTTGGTCCCAATTACACCGCGAAGAAAGTATTCGACTCTGGATTTTATTGGCCCACCATTTATCGTGACGCTCACGACATGGTTAAATATTGTGATGCTTGCCAAAGACAAGGCAAGATCACACATAAAGATGAGATGCCTCAAAATTTCATACAAGAATGTAAAATCTTTGATGTATGGGGCATCGACTTTATGGGGCCATTTCCATCATCTAAAGGGAACAAGTACATCCTCGTAGCCATTGACTACGTTTCCAAATGAGTTGAAGCTAAGGCTCTCCCTACGAACGATGCGAGGGTGGTTGTGAACTTTTTGAAGCAGCTCTTTGCTCGATTCGGCGTTCCTCGTGCTATAATCAGTGACCGCGGGACTCATTTTTGCAATGATCAATTTGCTAGAGTCATGGCTAAGTATGGTGTCAATCACCGTCTTTCCACCGCCTATCATCCCAAAACCAATGGTCAAGCCGAGATTTCCAACCGTGGATTGAAGCGAATTCTCGAACGTACTGTGGGAGAGCATCGTGCCTCCTGGGCCGATAAGTTAGATGATGCTTTGTGGGATTTCCGTACCACCTAAAAGACGCCGATTGGTTGTACACCTTATCGTCTTGTGTACGGGAAAGCATGCCACCTCCCTATCGAGCTGGAACATAAGGCATACGGGGCCTTGAAGTGGGCTAACTTCGACATCAACAAAGCCGGCGATCTTCGGAAGATTCAACTCAACGAGCTCAACGAACTAAGGAATGAAGCTTATGAGAACTCGCAGATCTACAAAGAAAAGACCAAGATCATCCATGATGCTAGAATAAAGAACCGAGAGTTCCACATTGGTGATCAAGTCTTACTTTTAAACTCTCGGTTGAAGATCTTCTCGGGCAAGTTGAAGAGCCGCTGGTCTGGTCCATTCACCATCGCCAAAGTCTTCCCATATGGCACCATTGAGCTTTCTCAGCCAAATGGGCCCAATTTTAAGGTGAATGGCCAGCGTGTGAAGTTTTACTTTGGTGAGGACATCTCTCATGAGATGATTCCATCGCTCACCATGTTTCCCATGAACTAGTTTTGGGTCGAGTTAGGCTCGTGACTCGGTTATCAAAAACAAGCGCTTCTCGGGAGGCAACCCGTGATCTATCCCTTTCCATTTTACCTCCTAAGTGTAGGGGGACCTATATAGGCTGCTTGTGTTTGTATGGTGATGTGATTACAGGGATAAGTGCACTTTTGGAATCTTTGAAGAACCGTGCTCCCGTGTTATCCGTAATCTGGTTCTATCTCTCAACTATCGTGATTCAATTTTCTTCATACTCACATTTGAAATTGATCACAATAGTTGTCCTCTCATTAGCAAGATTTAACCAACGTGCACAATGTCCTAAGTGTAGGGGAGTTTACTCCCACATGCTTAAACATTGAGGACAATGTTTATATCAAGTGTAGGGGGACTTCTATCGAAGTAAGTGGTCTTTTCCATGAATTTGTCCTCATTTTAACTGGAAAATTTGATTTTTCGACATTTTTCAAAATATTTAATCTATTTTGGCCCAGTTGTATAGTTGTATTTTTCTTTGTATGGTTATTTTCTTTCCTTGCTAAAATAAAGTTCAATAAAGTGGTTTTAAATTTTTCAAAGACGTGAATATTTTGACTCAACCCGAGTTTACTTATCTAAGTTTACTCTAGCTAGTATCCTTAACGTGTTTAAGTCAAGTTTTGATAGGCTTTTATATAGGGAACTTTAAAACGCGAAAGTCTTAACTCTCACGGGTTAAGAACAAGAACTTTTCGCAAGTTCCCATAATTGATCCTAGAGAGTCGTTTATCAAGGGAACTTTAAAATGCGATTTCTAAACTTGAAAAAAAGTCTAAGAGTTTGCAAGATCCTATAGATGACTCAAAAACCCAAAGCTGTGATTTAATTGGCTAAGCATCCACGAGTCTCATTCCTTGAGATTTTAAATTATGGAGAACGAGAGATGATAGAGTCAATTATAAGTTTGGTACTATTTCGTTAATTTATGTGACTTGATTATAAGCATATTCTCCCATCGCTTGCTAATAAATTTATCTGCAATAAATAAGGTTGTACGATTTGAAAAGTTACTTAGCTTCTAGCCCAAGATCGTTTAATAGTTTCTCGGTATTAATTAGAGTTCATAGCCAAGGCATAACTTATTGAAGCGAGATGCGAAGATTGGCGAGTCCGAAAAGGCCCTAACAAGGCATGAGGGCTACATTTTGTTGCTAAAGATCCAAAGTGATATGAATAATCATTTATCAAAAATCAATATGAAGGATCGAGACACACGACGAAAAGCAAATACTCCCGTAATGATCATGGAGAAGTCTATCAAAAAAGGCCCTAACAAGGTATGAGGATAAATAGATCCAAGTCCTAAAAGGAGGCGGATCGTTGTATATCAAAATCCCAAATAAAGATTGGAGAAAAATGATGAAGTCGTGGTCCAAGTATGAAGAATCTCTCAAAACTTCAAGCAAAGAAATTCCTATTATGAAGAGAAGACCATTATTTCATGAACGTCTCTCAAGATTTGAAGTATGAATTCACTGCCAAATATCGGTCCGAGAAAGGTCTCAAATCGTGAAGCGAGTTATGCCAAGATATGAACTTTATGAGGTCCCGAGAAGCAGTTTTAAAAGATTTTGTCCTTTAGCTAACTATTGATTAAATCGTCCCACTTTATTTTCAGCCTAAATAACTATCGAAATAAGTCAACAATGCATCTTCGTGATCATTCAAGACAACAATAAAATATAAGAGATACACCTAGGAATAAGGGAGTCTAAGTAAATAATTGGGCCACATGAATTCATGTTAGTTTGCTAACTTATAATAACAATGATCTCGTTTTTAAGCTTGGTATGGGGAACGTGAAACTTGAGAATGATGAACATTCATGACTACCTAAAACCACAATGTAAGTCTTTGAATTCTTTACTTGTTTTGTTCTTTTAGTTTCCTTAGTGTTTAGAATTTAATAAAGGCCAAGGTGGGTTATTTATGATGATAAATGTAAATCGTGCTTTAAAATTAATGCATTGCATGAGGGCATTACAATGGTTAAGTGTAGGGGATTTGATAGGTGTGAAAACACCCATCCTTTTACCACTTGTTTCTTGCTAAAACGAGACCAAAACAAGTATTTAATATCATTTGTTTGGAATTATGCGTGGTTTGTGTGTTTGTTGTGTTTTCAGAGCCAACCGGATAAATATTAAAGAAAACATGGGATTGCACGGGTTTTATCGAAGAAAAAGACGAAAAGACGAAGTCTATAGTCCAAGAGATGCAAAAGATTTGAAGTCAATGGGCCTAATTGAAGATTTATCGAAGAAAAGGACCAAAGATGGAAGATTTACATATGTCGAAGAACTCAAGTCTATTAAACGAAGAAATTAAAAGACGAGTTGAATTTATTCATCGACAAATCCCGAATCAGAGTCGAAAACGTCAACTTTACTGAAAAGACGAGAAGACAAAAAGAAAGGGAGAAAGCCCACTCACCAACCAACCACATGTCCTATGAATAGGAAACCTCCTTCACAATTTGGAGCTAGTTTTCATTTTTCTGTTTCTTCTTTCCTTTTGTTTCATAGGGTAACCAACACCCTTAAGGTGTTTGGAGAATTTTCTTTTTCAATCCAAGAACTTGTAAGTTTAATCTTTGCTTTTTGTTGTTTGAATCTGTTGGGTCCACTAGATGTGGATCTTGCATCCTGTCAGGAACGGTGAACGACTTCTGTAATCACAAGTCTATTCACAGAGAGACTTTATATACAATATAAGTGTGGAATACAAATACTATAAACAAGAACAGAATAACTATAATGACTTGATCCTTTTCTAAGGATTTCTAATATTAATGATAACTAGAATTACGTTTGATGAAGGTGTGTCTAACCCTTCTGCCTAAGGTTCCTTTTATACTACAAATCAGCATCATGTTGAATCTTTACAGCAACATGAGCAGATTTGATGAGCCTTTGCCAAGTAGCTGCTCGCTCTTGGGCTAGCCAGTCTTTCTGGTGGAATAAGCATCACCCTGGGAGACCAGAACCCAGCCCAACTCTTAGAACGTGAATCAATGGTGAGTGGGGGTACCCTGATGATTTTAGGAAAACCATCACAGCCGTCAACGGATTTGATATGTCTTTACCAGAAGCCGTACCCTTCTGGACTCGCCAACTCTTAGCAATGAAGCATCGGTGAGTTGAAAACCCTATAGCTTTAAGCAAGCTATTATAGCTATCAACGGATTTGAGAAAATCTTTACCAAGAGCCGTACCCCCTTGGATTAGCCACTTTTCAGTCTAGGACCATGGCAAGTGAAAACCATCCAGTTTTGGGTAACCTGGCAACCATCAACGGATTTGAGAATCACACCAGGAGCCGTACCCTCAAGGTGAATCAACTCTTTCTTGTCGGTTAGACATGGTGAGTTGAGGACCATGTGTTGTGAGGACCAAGTCCAACACCAGATGAAACAACCAACCAGCACAAGTGTGAATCAGCAACAGGAACCCAATTTGTTGAAACAGTATAAGCAGATGGTATAGTATTCACAAGTGTAAAATCCATGACTTGGTTAAAGTATAAGCAGATATTATAAAAAAGTATTTTTTTTAACTATAATGAATGAAAGTCACCAATCACTTTACATATTGGTGAAAAGAATTGCAGTATTAACAGATGAACATAAAACACAAAACAGAAAAACTTACAAACCAACCACATCACATACCAGACGCAACCACCTTCTCAGCTTGCAGGCGAGCTTGGATCCCTTCCACCAGTGTAGTTGCCATAGAAGACTCATTCTCGGAAGGGGCATTAGAAATCTGCAAGTGACAAGAAAGCATGGCCTTCATCGAAGCAATAGTAAACGGATAGTCCAAATCCGTGAGCATGAATACCATAGCACCAGACTCCAAATCCAAGACATGCACACCACAGCCAGCATATAACTTCCATCTCGTGATAACCCATGTTGGCTGGTCCTTCCAGACACCAGAAAGGGGAGCATGTGGAGGGGAATCAAGCATAATTTTCAAATCAACCCACATTCTCAGACCAGGCCAGGAGGGCACTTCACGAGGATGAACAGGCATACCAGCATCCACAAACCCATACAATGCCATAAGATCTTTACGATCCGCCCAAGACAAAATACCTTGCAAAGCCGAAGCATACCGAACATAACCATCGCTAATGGTAATCCTATGGGAGACAGTACCAGGTAGAGTCGTGGAAGGCTTAACCGTCCAACCAGTAAGAGATCCATTACCCATTGGCAATTCTGAGTCACTATCGGAAGCTGCATCAATAAGATTTTCGGGAGCACGCTTCTCATAGGGAACAGACTTGCCACGTCTAGCACGTCTAGCCAACTGCTTGCGGATGGAACGGCGAGGAGTGGGAGCACCAGACGAGGGTTCAACCTTTACCTTTGCAGCAGGAGTAGGATCACAGAAGTAGAGTCAATACCTTGCCCAACCAAAGGATTAGCTGCACCAGAAGAAGGAATAGGTTAAGGACCAGTCACGGGTGATGATGGTGGTGCCATAGCCAGAGTAGTAGTGGTGGTGGTAGTGGTAGCAAAGGTGGTGGTGGTGGTAGCATAGGTGGTGGTGGTGGTAGGACCTGGAGATGAAACAGGAGGATCAACCGAGGGTGTAGGTGTAGTACCAGCAGTAGTAACAACAACAACCGATGGAATACCAACAGAACCAAGAGGAGCATCAGATGTAGATCCAGGAGCAACAACAAGTTGAGAAGTAGGAACCACTCGTGGAGGAGGACGATAGATGAAACGCTCCGAAACAGGTGTGCTCTAACGCTTGATCATTCGTTCATAAAGAGCCTTAAGCTCATCAAAAGACAATGCCCAAACCCGTTCCCATGTCCAACCAACAGTGAAATAAGCAGCCGACTAATACTTGACATACCTCTGCATAAACTTTTTCTCCTCGGTTTTCATCAAAGGCCTGTTCTTACGTTTTTCACGCAGTTGAGCAGCAAGCGCTAATTGTTGCTTACGCATTAACACCATAGCTCGAGGAATACAATTCTGCTCATTCACATCAGAACCCAAGAGATCAGTAAACTACGAATAATCGGAGGTAAGAATAGTAAGCACCCTCATCCAATCGTTATCATCCCAATGCATAGCATCATGCTGCAACTGTTCACGCCTTTATTTCTGAAGAGCTTCCTCCTCAGCTCGAGCAGCTTGGTCAATCTCCGCTTGCATCCTTTGTGCAGCCTCCTCACCCAACCTATCCTCCTCAAGTTGTCTGCGAGTACGCTTGCGAGGGGGTGAAGGAGCAGCAGGCATGGGGGCTTTCCCCTTAGGATTAGAAGATGGTCCAGCAGTAGAACCAGCAGTAGTACCAGCAACATCTTCCTTTGGTGTAGAGGTAGCAGCAGCAGGAGGGATGCTTGAAGAAGTAGGAGGAATCGGCAGATCATCATATAACTTATCAGCAAACGCAGCCTTCGCCAACAAATTCAAGCCATCCTCCACAAGATCTTCAACCTCCTCATCAGAATCAGACTGATCCACATGCTTCTTCCTTCGCCTCTGCTGTGTCTCCAAGGCTTTAATCCGGTCAGCCATGGGAAGAACAAACTCTCTGGTAAGCTTACGATGTTGATTCAAATCCGCCTCTAAAGAAAGAATCCTTTTATGGTACCTGTGCATGAGATCAAGCAAAGAAGTAAATGTAATAGGCTCCTCCGCTTTCCCACCAAGAGGACTTGGGTCTGGGAAGGCTTCATTGGAACCAGAAGCAATAAAGGGGTCATCATTATGAGCACGAGAATCAGAAGGCTTATCAGAAGAGTGAGGAACAGGACTAGGAGGGGGTATCCATAAATGGAGACGAATGTGGCATCGAAGAGGGGGCAGCCGTGGAGGTGGATGGCCTTTCAACCACCACTTCCTCAACCGGCTCTTCCACAACCACATTCGATGCACCACCAGCAGGATGCTCCTCCTCCATTGGGTCATCACCTAATTGAGGTTCCTCCTCGGCTTGGACAACCGGAGGAACAACATCAGGAGGACCTTGGGCAAGGCCCAGCATCGCATCAGTAAGGGGCCTCCAAACCCCACTAAACCCATGAGCCATATTGTAGTAAACCTTAGCAGTAAGCTTGGGGGTCTCATACTCCTCCCTATCACGAGGTAAATACACAAGTATCTGCTGTAAAAACCTAGGATACATTAAAAACTTCTTCCTAGAACCGGTAATAGACAGATTGCTAACCATCCCATCAAACAAATAGCGAGAGAAATTAAACACCCTACCCTGTGCTATGCAGATTAAACCAGTAGCCAAAGGAGTGGGAAAAGCATCCCAACTCCCAGACTTGGGGCTTAAACAATGAATCAAAAAGTGCACTAGAAGCTTCCACTGGGGGGGAAAACCTATTCTTTTGGAAGTTAAAATTCCCCCCCATGATGATACCCAATAACAGCCATCCCCTCCAAAACCTCAACATTGGGGATGGAAACAACACCACCTTCATCTTGAAGATGAAGGGAACTCCTAATAGAAGCTTCAATAACCACATAAGAACATCCATCAATGGTAGCATGGAGTTCACGTGGACGACCAACCACAGCCACAAGTGTAGCAGAATCCCAAAACTGACGGATCACACTATCATAAACAATGTGGCACACAGTAAAAGCATACCTGAGATTAGAAGCCTCAATAAACTCCAGAATGTCTGTGAATTCATCACGTTTAGGACCATCTCCTAGATAAGCGACCTTGTTGTGAGCGGGTTGGTATACCAAAGCAGCCATTGATGTTGATTAGAAGTGATGGAAGTTGATTTGTTAGGGTTTGAGAGAGTAGGAGCGTGTGTGTGTGTGTGTTATGATTGTGATGAATGAGTCAAGGGGGGTAATTAGTAACTGTTCATTGACCCCTAATAATGTGGGTTGCCCTTTCAAATTAGGCAGTTAATGAAAAGTAACCACTTGCCCCTTATAACATTATTTGCAAATCCCAATTTACCAAAGTTAAATAAGAGGATATATACCAGAATTTGCATGCGTTGACTGAAAGTCAACACGCATAACGGTCAACACTAGAAGCAGAATGTAGTCAACAGAAGTCAACGAAGTGAACAGTGACCCATACCTAGACTAGAAGCCAACCAACACTTGACAAAGAAGGATTTTTATCCACTAGAAGCCAACCATGAATGACTAGAAGCTAACCAGGAATGACTAGAAGCCAACCATGAATGAAGACAACCATCCGAAGTGAGCAAAATCCTCCACTAGGAGTAACACACACCACAAGAACCCATTCAATCTGTTGTTAAAATCTACTAATATGTTAGTCTGTGCAAGTAAATATGTACACTAAGCCTCCCCTTAGGCTTAGCCTCCCCTCAATCCTAGGTCTCAAGGATTGACCATCCCAATGTGAACCACCAAGTGGTTGAACCGAGGACCATCAAAGGCTTTATTCAACAGATCAACAACATTATCATCCATATGAACCTTAAGAACCTGTATCAACTTCTTCTCATTTGCATCCCGTATAAAATGGTGCCGAATTTCAATATGTTTTGTACGTTGATGAAAAACAGGATTCTTCACAATGCAGATAGTGCTTTGGTTGTCAATGAAAATTTTGGTGTTCATAAAATTGAACCCATAATCCAGGATCTGATTTTGGATCCACAAAACTTGTCCACAACAGCTAGCAGCAGCAACATATTCAGCCTCTGTTGAAGAAGTAGCTACGATCGTCTGTTTCTTGCATTGCCATGAAATAAGTCTTCGACCCAAAAACTGACAACCACCAGTAGTAGATTTTCTGTCATTATTAGTACCTGCATAGTCACTATCACTATATGCTTCAAGAAAAAAAGGTGATTCTCTAGGATACCACAAGCCTAGCTTGGGTTGAGCCTTGATGTACTTGAAAATCTTCTTGACTGCATTCAAGTTAGAAACCGTTGGAGCCACCTGATGTCTAGAACAAGCACTTACTGCAAACATGATATCCGAACGTGATGCAGTCAAATACATGAGTGAGCCAATCATAGACCTGTACATGTGAACATTTACCAGAGGATCTAGCTCATTCTTGAGTTTGACTTTAGCAACTTCATAAGGTGTTGCTGCTGGTCTAAGAGGATCCATATCAAACTTCTAAAGGATCTCATGAACATACTTATCTTGACTTATGAAGATTCCATCCGACTGTTGCTTGACTTGAAGACCAAGGAAAAATGTAAGTTCTCCCATAGCACTCATCTGAAATTCGCCCTTCATCAGTTGTTCAAACTCATCACACCATTCCTTTTTAGTAGAACCAAAAATAATATCGTCCACATACACCTGAACAAGGATAATGTCCTTGGTATTCCTTTTAAGGAATAGTGTTTTGTCAATGGTACCTCTTCTATAGCCATGTTTCAACAAGAAAGTTGAGAGACGCTCATACCAAGCTCTAGGAGCCTGATGAAGTCCATAAAGAGCTTTGACCACCTTGTAAACTTTCTTGGGATGAAGTGGATCTACAAAGCCCTTAGGTTGAGTGAAATAAACTTCCTCATCAATCTTGCCGTAGAGAAATGCACTCTTGACATCCATCTGAAAAACTGTAAAGCCCATATAGGAAGCAAAAGCCAAAAACAGACGAATGGCCTTAATCCTAGCAACAGGAGCAAAAACTTCAGTGTAGTCAATGCCTTCAAGTTGTGTATGATCATGTGCAACCAACCTCGCCTTATTCCTCACCACAATGCCCCGTGCATCCTTCTTGTTTTTGAGAATCCATTTGGTACCAATTGCTGTCTTTCCATCCGACAAGTCAACTAGGATCCAAACATTCTGAAACAAGAATTGCTGCATTTCCTCCTGCATAGCCTCCACCCAACTTTGATCCTCAAGAGCATGAGAGACTGATCTAGGTTCCACCTGTGAAAGAAAACAAGCAAACAAACAATGTTGAAAGTCCGTATGATTATTACGCTTTTGATCTTCAATATAGCTCACAAGAGCATGATGATCAGACGAGGCCTTCTTATGCATTCTGCGAGTCTTGACAGTAGAACCAGGATCTCCAATGATTTGAGTAGTAGGGTGATCTTTGTGTGACTGCAACACTGGATTGGAAGCTACTTCCACTTCTGGTGCCAAGTTAGTAAGATCCCCAACAAAGTCAGCATCATATGAAGCAGAGTTGAAAATGCCATCTATTGGTTGCTTATGAATATCATCCATCTTGGTAGAGGACTTCTTTTGATGGTTCCCTAGGTCAAAAGGACTTGAGAATCTAGTATGGGAAGTAGAATCACTAGCCGGACTACCAATAGGTGTTAAACTAGCACTAGGAGTTACAGTTGGAGTACTAGGAGTAGCTTTGTCAGCAGGCGTATTCAAGGGAAACTCAAAGCCACCTTGAGCAGCTGCTGTAGTAGCTTCTTGTTGTTGTTTGAGTAATATGTCAAGAGCTACTTGTGAATCCAATACATCAAATAGAGTTGCATCACTAGGAGGAGTAGGAGAGACTGTGGTGGAATAGGATGGAACAACAAAAATATCATCCTCGTCATCTGAGTCAGAAAGACTAGAATGAGCACCTGTACTAGAAGTTGCAAACACTTGTGGACCTGCATCATGGTTAATTTTGAAACGAAAATATCCTAATGAATCACTAAGATAATCAAGATCAAAATACCATTCAGGACCCTTGCCTTGGATGTTTGAATTCTCCTCAAAATACCTGAGATTTATAGTTTCAATTACTCGCTTGGCTTGGAGATTGTAGACACGATAAGCCCGAGAGTGAGCTGAATATCCCACAATGTATCCTTCATCTGCCTTGCCATCAAATTTCCCCAAATAGTCACTAGTATTCAGAATGGTGACAGGACACCCAAATGGCTTCAAATGAGCAATATTTGGTATTTTGGCTGTTAGTAGCTCATATGGAGTCTTCTTGTGAGGATTTGTAATAGAAACTCTGTTCAAAAAATAGCTTACAGTATTAACAGCTTCTGTCCAGAACATGGTTGGAAGCTTGGAATCGGCAAGCATTGTTCTTGCTGCTTCTATTAGAGTCATGTTCTTTCTTTCTGCCACGCCATTCTGTTGAGGATTTCTTGCTGCACTATAATCTCTTTTGATGCCTTTAGAATTACAAAGTGCTATGAGGTCTGCATTTTTGAATTCGGTTCCATTATCACATCGAATACCTTTAACCTTCTTGGACAACTGATTCTCTATAAGTGTAATAAAATCTTTTAGAATTGAGTAGGTCTCACTCTTGGCAGCCATGAAGAAAACCCACGTAAACCTGCTATATCCATCAGTTACCACCAGACAGAATTGTTTGTGGTCAATGCTCCTAATAGAGGTAGGACCAAATAAATCCATGTGTAGTAGCTGTAATGGTTCAGTTATAAGGCTGAGAGCAGTAATGGCCTTGAAGGATGCTTTATGTTGTTTGCCTTTGCTGCAAGCAAGACAATTAATATCATTTCTAAATGACTTGGGAGGTAAACCAGACACCAGGTTCATATTTGCTAGTTTGTGAATGGTCTTGAAGTTCACATGTCCCATCCTTCTGTGCCATTGAGTGGCTTCATCTTCTGAGGCTTTAGCAACCAAACATGCTAGTTGACCGGTAGGGTTGACTTCATTCATCTTGATACTATAGAGATTGTGTCTTCTAGGGATTCTGAGTAGAACCTGTGAGTCATCCGGAAGTTTAAAGTCTTTGGATAGCACAAGTGCATCAGTATCCGTAAAGAGGACAAACTGCTTCTTGTCACAAATCTGAGAGACAGATATCAAGTTGAAGTGTGGAAGTGCTTCCACATAGTAGACCTGCTCAAAATTAAGATTGGGCGTCTGAATCGTTCCTTTGCCAGTGATCCTGCCTTCACCTCCTCCAAAATAGACCTTTCCGCCTTGAAATGGTACAAAGTTAGATAGAAGACTTTTATTTCCTGTCATGCTCCTAGAGCATCTACTATCAACAATTCCTAGAGTAGGATCTTGGTATGGAGTAACCTACAACAACAAGATAATAAAGATGCAAAAGTTAGTGTCTTAAGGGGACCCAAGCCTTTTCAGGTTTGAGCCTGCCTTGTGGATCTTTAGTAGATAGCCAAGAAGATTGATGAGATCCACCGTTGTTCTTTGGTTGCCTATTCATCATATTGGTATTATTGTTTGACCAAGAACAACCTGCTGAGGGCTTAACAGCAGTTCCCAAATTTCCCAATCCAAAATACATGTGGTCAAAAGTATGTGCATAATTTGGATTAAAATTCTGAAAATAGTTACTGGTTGGTCTATTAGATGTTAATCCAATGTTTCTCCAATGATCAGAAGCTAATGGAGAGGTCCTTCTAGAAGAAGAAAATGATTGAGCACGTGGGTTTAGTCTTCTAGTAGAATATGGAACAACTCCTGGTGGACCAGGAGTAGGAAATGCTTGATGAACAGAAGAACGTTTGTCATAAAAATCACAATCTTTAATCAAATGAAATGCACTCCCACAAACAAAACATGTTTTAAACGACCTTTTATTAGAATGACATTGTTTCATACTGCTAACTTTATTACACACAATTCTAGGAGAATCAATCTTCCTAGGACTTAATAAACCAAGACTAGACACTGTTGAAATAAAAGCAACTCTCTCTTCACCCTTCCTAGCACCAGTAGCAGCATGATCATTCGACTTGGAACTTGTAGGTCTCGACTCTTCACTTGAACCACTTGATGCAGAGTCACTGGCTTTGTCACTGAAAGTACACGAGACAAAGTCATTAGAATTAGTAGAACTTTTTGGGGACTCATGCATCTGTGATCCATCCAAGTCATTATGCCTAGAAGTGGGCATGAAAGTTCCAGTAAGAGGTGGAGGGACAGCATGCATTTCTGCTGCTGGTTTAAACCTATTGTAACTAGGTTCTCCCTCTTCCTCTTTGTCGGGATCAAAGACACTCGAAAAATATAAATCAAACACATCTTCTGAATCAATATATTTATCAAATCCTAACCCTCTTTTAGTCCTACCAGACATGCTACTATTTATTAACTTTGAAAGATTTTTAGGTGCCTTTTGCCATTTTTCAAATCTCAAAAGTGTAGCATCTAATCTTTCTTTCATCTCTTGTTTTTCTTTGATACTGTCATCTTTTACCTTTTCTGTGTATTTAAGCATATTTGTTGTGTTTTCTAAATCAATGTTCAGTATCCTTATTTTATCCTCATACTCACGTTGAGTATCTTGAAGCCACCTCTTTTGTTGTTCCAATGTTTTTAAACAAGCCTTATAGGCTTGAACCTCTAAAAAATACTTATCATTTTGATCATTTAAGTCATTATATTGGGACAAAAATTCTGAATATTTATCGTGACAACCAAGAGGACAATGTTGTACCTGTGGTGAGATGCCCATAAGAGCAAACTCTTCTGCTTCTTCTGCATCAGATAGATTCCCAGCAATCATTGCAAACACGTCACTTGAGGACTCAACTGTTTCCAGTGTAGTAGTCTGATGATCATTCTAGTTGACCATAGAGTCAATAGACACCAATGCCTTCTTGTCATCCTTCACCTCCTGAATCTTAAAAGCTGAGTATCTGCTCTTCTCCTGGTCATTCTTGTTAGGGCATTCCCTTGCAAAGTGACCTTGCTGCTGGCAGTTATAGCATCAAACCTTGCTTCTGTCAAACCTTGCTGGATCTCTTGGGTTGTAATTAAATTTTCGACCGGCTTTCTTCTCAAACTTGTGAACCCTAAGAGTGAGCATGGCCATCTGCCATTTGAGATCCATTTCATCCAGATCAATTTTATCAACCTGTTTGAAGTCATCAAAAGCAAGTTGCTGTTGAGCATCAACGTCAGCAACAAAAGAGTGAAGACCAGCTTCTACCATGTTTCCAGACTTGGCTGTTGGTTCAGGAGTAGAAGTATGCTGAAACGTATGTTGAGAAGACACAGTATTGCTTGGGCTACTAGCATAAGACATGGGACTGGATCCCATAGAACTCACAAAGACAGAGTTAGCAGGAGTGGGAAAAGAATCACTTGAATATCCCCTCACATGAGGCTCAAAAGTTTTGAGCTTATGAAATAAATCATCAAAATTAAGATAGTCAAGCCCACCTTTTGCTTTGAGAGAGATTACCACCTGATTCCATGAGTAGGTTAAGGCTCTAAGAAATCTTGCATTGATATCACCATCGTCAGTTTTCGACCGAAGTTGATTTAATTGGCTCAATATCTTTTGGAACCTATCATACCCTTGATGAATACCTTCAGTTTCTGAGATCTTGAATTCTGTGAATTCATCTCTCAGCATGGATCTTCTCATTTTCTTTGACTCCTCATTCCCACCAAACCTTGCTTTTATGCCATTCCAGATCTCTCTAGCATCATCCAAATGGTAGAAGTCACCCATGTGATCATCAGGAAGAGATTGAAGCAAAATAGTTTTTGATTTGACCTCCTTCTGAATGGCTGTGATTTCTTCATGAGTTTTGGGGTCAAGAAGAGTAATATTACCATTCTTGTCTCTTCCAGTCAACTTCCTGCTGTTCCCATTGAGAATGATCTTCCAAAGGTCTTGATCAGTATTGGTGATCCACCATTCCATCTTCATTGCCCAGCTATCATACTCGTCCTTTTTCAGAAGAGGAAACTTACCATTGGTGTTGGAAACCGTAGCAACGATTTGCTGAGGTTGCAGAGTTTTAGGAGTACTATCTTCTCCTGTTTGAGTAGAACTTGAGGCAGACATGATTAAACAAAAATGTTAGTAATGAGAAAAATAGATTCTTCTTGTACAGAGACTCTCCCAGGCTCTGATACCACTTGTTGGGTCCACTAGATGTGGATCTTGCAGCCTGTCAGGAACAGTGAACGACTTCTGTAATCACAAGTCTATTCACAGAGAGACTCTATACACAATATAAGTGCGGAATACAAATACTATAAAGTAGAACAGAATAACTATAATGACTTAATCCTTTTCTAAGGATTTCTAATATTAATGATAACTAGAATTACGTTTGATGAAGGTCTGTCTAACCCTTCTGCCTAAGGTTCCTTTTATACTACAAGGAAACCCTAATACATCATTGAACAAAACGTGTAAAACCGATATGCATATCCTTTCCTAACATATCTCATGCATATCCTAACAGAATAATAACTAAATAATAAAGTTTGACTTTATCTAAGACCAGGAGCACGACTTGCTCCTACTACTACTATGACCAGGAGGAACTACATACCTCCTAGTCTACCTATTACAATTAACTATTCCAATGGTCCTAACAGAATCCTAGATTTTAATACAATCTTTCATTTAATCTTGTTCTTCCTTCTCTTGTTGATTCTTAAGTTTTAAGTTTTTTTTTATTTCGTTGAGTTTGATCTTTAAAACAAGTGGGTTTTGTGTTTTTGTTGTTTTGGTTTGATGTTTATCATTAGTAGATGATTCGTGGTTAGTTTGGTTTAATCTTTGGTTGAAACTTAGTTGATTTTGGTCAAATTCGTATTGTTATTTTTCTCCCTGTTCTTCGTCTTCAAAACATTTCCCAGATTCCGAACGAAGCCTTATATTCCGAACCAAGGATTTCATTTAGTATTCCGAACGAAGTGTTTTTCAAATTTCTTCCGGATCAAAGGATATTCCGAATGAGCATTATTCCGGATGAACAAGTATTCCAGATGAGCTAATATTCCGGATAAACATTTTATTTTGAACCAAGTGATTTTCAGATTATTCCGCATAAGCTAATTATTTTGAACCAGCAGTTTTCATCTAGTTATTCCGAATCAAGGTTATTCCGGATAAAGAGTTTATTCCGGATGAGCAAATTATTCCGAACCAATTGATATTCCGAATGAGCACTTTGTTTTAAATTATTCCGGATCAAGAGTTGATATTCCGGATGAGTTGATTTTCCGGATGAGTGGGTATTCCGCATGAACCAGGTATTCCGGATGAAGGCATTTTATTCCGGATAAGTCAATATTCCGCACGAAGGTATTTTTCTGGATGAGTGTTTATTCCGCATAAGTGTTTATTCCGCATGAAGCATTTTTATTCCGAGTTAGTATATTATTCCGAGTTAGCATTATTATTCCGAATCAACTTCTTTTCCGAATAAAGGTAACTTTCCGAATGAGCAGTTTTTTTAGTATATTTATCACTGTTATTTTATTGTTAGGTATAATTCCAGCTTTATTATTTTCAAATTGTTCGTCATTATAATTAATTGTTTTTAGCTTATTTTTATTCACTTTGTGCATTTACCTTTTCTAGTAGAATAGAGAATCAATCCCTTTTTATTTTCCACCAAGAACAATTGAGTCGCACTTTTAATCGGTAATCAATTCGAAAAGACTTGGAACGAAATTTATTTCATACGAGCTTAAAAACCTTGTATTAAACATGCAGGTATTTGGTTTCCGCTACTTTGATTGGTTATAGATCTTCTTGATCTATTATGTGGTTCTCTGGATTGTCTTGATCCATTGTTCTTGCTTGGTTTGCTGCGCGTGCTATGTAAAACCTCTTACACCTTCTTTTAGGATTTATTTTTCCTAGGTTTTTAGTGGGTTTTAGGAAACGAAGGGATTAGATAGTCTTGTGGTGTTGTTGATTCAGAGGATTTATGTGTAGTTGTTTGTAGAGGAGATACAAAGAGGTTCTTGTGTGTTTATTGTTTTCTTTCTTGTTTTTCCTGTTTTTAAGACAAATTTCAAGTCTCTGCTCTTGACCTGACACTCATTGAGTGTTTTGGAAGCATGAGAACTATTTTTCGGCTTGATCTTGTGTTTTTCATGTTTCTTTGGGTAGTTGTTGGTTAATTCTTTGTTTGTATATCTGTTTTTGTTATTATGGTTGGTCTTGATTCACCTAAAGGTGATTCACCTAAATCTCCTAAAAATGAAACTGGTGTTGTTAAATTTGATGTTTATGATCCTTTATATCTTCATCCTCAAGATATAGGATCTTAGTTAATTTCCTTCAAACTTGAAGGGACTGAGAACTATAAGGTTTGGTCTGTTGCTATAAAATTGGCTTTACAAACTAGGAATAAGTTAGGTTTTGTGACTAGTACTTGTATTCAGGACACTAATGATGGTTCTGCTAGGGATCAATGGGATAGATGTAATGCTGTTGTTCTTTCTTGGTTACTTGGGTGTGTTTCACCAGATTTATATAAGGTAATTTTTTTTCTAAATATTCCCAAGATGTCTAGGATGAACTTGAAGAAACATATAACAAACAGGATAGTTCTGTTATATATAATATCCATCATAAAATCTATACTTTAACTCAATCTGGAATGTCATTGTCTGAATATTATCATGAGTGTAATTCTTTGTGGAGGCAATTTGATGCTTTTTTTATTTATCTTATTGTACTTGTAAGGGTTCTGAGGCACTTAGGGAACATGATCAGCTTCTTAGGCTGATGTAGTTTCTTATGGGTCTTGATGATTGCTATTATGTAGTGAGAAGTCAGATTCTTACATCTGATCCCATACCAGATGTGAGAACCGCCTTTGCTATTTTGTCTAGAAATAAGTCCCATTGGAATGGTCTTGGTTCTTCTAAGAATTCTAAATCTGGGCCATCTGCTTTTGTTGTCAAGTCTAGCGAGAATTCTAATAATTGGAATAAAGGGGTTAATAGAAATAATAATAATTGGAATTCTAACAAGACTAGGTCTAGTGGTTATAGAAATAGCAATCTTGTTTGTAAACATTGTAATATGACTGGTCATACTATAGACACATGTTTTGAGCTTATTGGTTATCCAACTAATTTCAAAAGGAATAATTATACTGCTACTCAAAGTAATGTTCATAATGTGAGTGTTAATGATAACAAGGGTGATCAGAGTAAGAGTGCTTCTCACACTCTCACTTCTTATCAATATCAAAGGTTAATAAAGTTACCGAGTGTTTCAGGAGATAATACTATAGGTTCTTCAAGTGTTGCAGGTACCTTTAAAGTTAATAATTATGTTGTTAGTTTTTTTGGCTTGTAAATTCTTTAACTATAATTCAAAAATAAGTACTTACAATACTTATGCTGGGTGTATTATAGATTCAGAGGCTAGCCAACATATAACCTTTTCTGAAAAGCTTTTGTTTAATGTGATTGATGTGTCATACTTGAACATTAGTGTGGCTCATCCTAATGGAACTTTAGAATATGTAAAAAAAATTTGGATGTTTTAAAATTAATAATCTGATTATTAAAGATGTGCTGGTTGTTCCTGGGTATAAATTTAGTCTCTAATATGTTTAAAATTGTCTAAGGATAATAAGGTTAATGTGATTTTTGATGAATCTAAATGTGTTATTCAGGGTTTAACTCAAAAGGTCCTGACAGGGACTGGTAGTGAAAAGGATGGGTTATACTTTCTTGATGAAGGTAGGCCTATGTTAAATAAAAATGTTAGGTGTTGTCATATGTCTAGTTCCATTTGGCACAATAGGTTAGGACATCCTGCTAATCAAGTGTTGGATTTTCTTAGAAAAGATAATAATGATATAAGTCTTAATGGTTCAGAACCTTGTGATGTGTGTCATAAGACTAAACAGACTAAGGAGTCTTTTTCTATAAGTGATCATAAGACTAAACAACTTGGTGACATTGTTCGTCTTGATATTTGGGGTCCTTATAAAGTGACTAGTAGGGAATGATATAGGTTTTTTTCTTAGTGTGGTTGATGATTATATAACATCTAGTAGTTTTGACTAATGTAATATCTATGTTTATAAATAAAGAGATGCTTTTACTAAGAATTTTTTGCCTTTTATTATGATGTCTAACTAAATTGTTGAATATATGAATACTCACCATCTCAATTATCACATCCACATATGCCTATATGTTACATACACTATATATATATATATATATATATATATATATATATATATATATATATATATATATATATATATATATATATATATATATATATATATATATATATATCAAGTATGAGTTCTAAAGATAACTATATGTACAAATAATGAATAAGAACAACTCAAATACAACAAAGATACCCTAAATAGCCATAGAAACCCTAGAAATCCCTTATAAACTAATATTTCAAGAAATATATATGACAATCCGTCAATTTACGATTGATATTTTATTCTCAATATTTATTTGAAAATATATTATTTTATGAACTCACTTATTTTTGGGAAGAAATTTGGATTTACGTCTTGAAGTAGCATCGACTACGTCTAAACCGGAGGATTCAACGTTACGTGCTTACGTTTACATACACCGTCTTTGGTGACAGTCCGACATTTCAGAAAATAAATTTATCCGTAAATATTATTTTGGAGTTTTAAATTTGTGTTAGTTCATAAACTCACAAATTTACGAGAAGAGATAAGGACTTACGATTTTATTTTAACGTCCTTTACGACTAAACCGGAAACCTTAGGATTACGTATTTACGTTTTCGAACTCCGTTTTTGATGAAACAATTTTTATTAGATTCGTTTTGTGCCGTTGATTCATAATTTATAAAAACGTTTTCATAAAACGACCCGAGGGCACGCAAATCAAGGAAACTAGAATCGAGTAATACCCGTAAACTGGTGAGATGGGACAAAATACATTGTCCCACCCCACTAGCACACATGGGGCGGCCAAACTATTACCTCAACACCATGAGGTGTCAAAGCCTTTCAAACAAGCTATACACTTGTCTATTTTAGCTTCAACTTGAAGCCATCTTCCATCAAAACCACTAGCAACTTACCACTTTCTCATTTATCTCATGCAAACCACTCACACACACTCTCTCCCTCTTGCCATTGTCGTCCCATTTTTCACCACAAACCACCATCACTTGATCATATTTTAGCCACAAACATATGTTATAATTAACATATGTTAATAGCCATTCAAAGAGATGAAGATTGGTGCAAGTTTTAACATCCAAGGAGGAGTTTTCATGGAGTAGTAGGGCTGATTTTCCACAAGGTATTCATGAAGATTGGTGATCTTGAAGATGGTCATGGTTATCCACAAGTTTCTCCATCTAAATCCATGTCCAAATCACAACCTACATCAACTTGGTGGTATAAAGATTGTCCTCCTCATCCTCTTGTTATTTTTACTATGTAATCATGTATTTTATTTCCTATTGTATATGTATATGATGATTATATGATGATAAAAATGTTATGTGGGGATTTGGTGTTGATAAACATGATTAAAAAGGTGAAAAACTATAAAGAACAAGGCTAAAATCTTGCTTAAAAGTGATGGCTGTATAAAACAGTAAAGAAACATGTCATGAACTGATAAAATGATGAAGTAGAATTGATATACAGTAATATATGGGTCTTGTACACATGTGAGAGTTGGCCATGCAATGGAATCATTGTAATGAGTGAGATATGACCAAAACAAGTTTAAGGTACAACTCTGAGTTCACTCTTTTGGACGATTTTTAGAAAGTACTTAGAAGATGATTCAATAGTAGCTATAGAAGAGTTAAATAGAGTAAATATCATGTAGCTTATGTGATAAAAATTTGAGCTTCTATCTCCATATAGAACTCTAGATATGGCAGTTTTGGTGAAGATGAAAATAAAAATCAGATTTTGAGAATTAATGTTTATTATTATTATATAAGCACTCAAAATTATATTGTATAAAATATAAAATAAAAACCCACTAACTTATGGATTTTATTTATATAAGTATGTAAAAGGTTAAATAAGTGTACATTTTATAAAAATGGTAACTTGTTAAGTTTTATAAGCTATAAAACTATAAACTTGATTTTTACGACTTTTTCGGCTAATACCGTAAAATTAACGTTTTTGTTAAATAAAACTTAGATGGTTGGACCCGTCTAATGTAAACTTTGTAAAACTTATATACTGATATATAAACATGTATAACAAGTAAAAAACCGATAAAACTCGAACTATAGGACATACGGACATTAACGAGCTAAGTAAACATATTGGACTAATAATTGGACTAAATAAGTTAAACCCTTATAAAAAGAGCTTATTGGACTTAACCCATTTGGGCCAACTTGAAAGTTTAAATACTGATAATATAAGTATAACATGGATTAATACAAGTTAAAGAACTTATAATAAGTTTATTGGACTTAAAACGCGTAAATAGGTAAAACTAGTAAACTAGTAAAAAGATACCAATACGTAAACACTAAAACGAGTAAATGAGAATGTGTAAACCCACTTGATCATCATATATAAATAATCATCATATGTATACATAATTGTTATTTTTATAAAGTCATTGGACATGAGTCTAAGACAAGTATTATTTGTCTAGGTTTCCGTGATTGAAGCACGTACCGTACATCCGAATCGCCGATAACCGCCTTCCCACATCAACGTGAGTTCATAGCCTCGCACTCTTTTAAATGTTTTATAAATGTTTTATAAACCCGCGAGGGAGATAACATGTTAGTTTTTATAAAATTAGGACACCATTTGTCCCGATTGTTTTTTTATTGATTTGGACCCGAATGATTGTATGACCCGATTGTATGACCCGATAAATGATTAAAGGACCCGATAGATGAAATTAAATGGATTATTAAAGTTAGGTTATGTCACTAAAAGTCCCATTAGCATGAATTGTGAACTACCGGGATTTGGTAGACGCTTATGTATATAATAGTACTATTTGGGGACGATCACCCCAGTTCGCGCCTTGACGGTTGATCCCCGTCGTGCCACATCGATTGGTAAGCGAATTTATGTATGAGAAGATTTCCATAGCGTGACCTTTGTGACGACACGCTACTTTAGGTGGGCAAATTGAGTATCGGGTTAGCTACCCGTTGTTGGTTTAGTAAGGTAACAATGTCATGCGGCTTATAATAATCCAAACTAACGAAATACTACTAGACGCTCCGAATTACGATGTATTGCCTGACTAGCAATACAGGGTCATACTATTGATATTATGTTTGTGTTTTGGTTTTTATAACCATATTCATATAACGGTTTTTATTTAATCTATATAACGTTGCAAAACGTATTGTATGGTGTTTTTAACGTCAATGATTCGTATAATGATTTTTAAGGCAAATGCCTATATTATGATTTTGATAAAGATTTGTATAAAACGATTTTGGCTATTTTATGGCCTACTACAATGGTTTGTACGAAATGATTTTTGGTAATAATTTTTTTACCAAATTTATATTGATGGAATTTATTAAACTCTATGAATTCACTCGGCGTTATCGCTGACCTTTTCTTTTAACATGTTTTATCTCAGGTACTTGAAGGTAATTCTCGGGAAGACGACAAGAATTCATGGCCCGCACTTAAACAATATTTTTCCATTCAAATACTTTGTAAACCTTTGTATGAAATAATATGACTTGGGACCGATGTAACTTTGATGTTTATGAATGTAAATGATTTATTATTAAACGACGCGATTTTTTTTGCGTTGTCTATGATGTGAGTAATGTGTTATCCCGTAACACCAACGAGTCTTCCGCTGTATTGAATTGTGTAAATTTGGGGGTGTTACAGTTTGGTACCAGAGCTCTCGTTATAGAGAACGAAAGATTTTTAAAACCAAAGGTTTTGAATAAAACATTTCAAAATCTTTTTACTAAAAACATTTTTCTAAAAATGTCTAAAAATCTTTTGACTATAACGGTGCCGAAGAATTCCCGAGTTACCGACAAAGCCAGACTGAGAAGTGTTATTTTAATATATATATAACTTGGATTATATATATACACATATGATGTAATTTTATTACATGATTGTTTGATGATTATTTTGATATTTATACGAGGTATTTATACGACGTAGATTGTCACAAGAAACCCTAAATCCCCTAGTAAATTAATCGAAGCTATTTTCGTAGAAATTCTAGCTATCCTAGATCTAAACCAAGTTGTGGATATTTATGATCCCAACAAATGGTTGATATTCGTAGAAATGTAGATATTAGTTGATTGTGATATTGTAAAAGAAATGGCGAGATTAAATCTGATATCGATGTCATGACGATCTTTCCTTATAGAGTGGAGTTTGACAGAACGTTACCACCTAGAAAGATGTCATCTGATTCGTTGTCATCCAATTCTTAAATTGAAATCGAAAGGGTGAATGTTGCACTTGAGGCTGTCATTGAAACCATTACCCAAAAGCCTCATGCCACTAATACCTTTCCAAGAAGTCTAATTGAATGTGTGAGTCATCTCATGCTAGTGACTCATTTGATAATTGTTGTTGTAAGAGCTAATAGGACTGGAAATTAAGTGTTGATCATATCGAGCTTTTATTGCCCTTTCAAGGTGTAAGAATAAGATTGAAAGTATTGGAGAATGATGTAGGATATCGAATTGAGTATAAAATTGGTTAAGACTTGAATAAAGTAAAATTTAACCTGTATGGAATATGAGATTATAAATAGAAGTCATTAAGTTTTGTGATTGAATTATAAGGTTTTAATTGATTGTTGATTCGTGTTAAGTGTTGTTCCTAGGCCATTGTCCACTAATGAGGATACCCAGTGTCCAAGAAATAAATTGAAGAAATCTTCTTCTAAATTGGGACCGATGGATCTTCCGGGACAGGTGGGACACCTAATGACTATTGTAGATTAGTATTCATTGTGGTATATTTTAAAAATCCCTAACTTAACTGAGACATCAGTTGGTAGGATGAGTTCTGAGAATTGTATGACATAGTGACGCGTAATGTGTTACGGTACAATTTTGACTTGTTTGTGATTAATGAACAGACTACCATTGATTGCTAAATTCTACATGTATCGATGTTATCTATCTTTTCTTGCTTGTTTCTAATGTTCGCATTAGTGATGCAACCGTTGAACAAGTACTCATCTCGATTTGAGTTACGTTGTGGATTATTCTTTTTGAGTGCCATCGAGGTCATGAACCTCATGATTAATTGGCTAAGCTCATTTCCTATCATATCGTAGTTAAGTTCTTGGTGAACAACTCTTCATCACTCTTTTGCAGATTACTCATTGTTTTATAAGATACAATAGTATCCCTTGAGAAAAATTGAATTTTCATCACTATAAGGATTATTCATAGTGAGATTTATAAGTGATTGTTATTGAAATGAAGTTGTTTATAAAACACTTTGGAAAACCTAATTGTTTTCATAACAAAGAAAATCTTTGTAAATTTATTTTGATTCTTATTTAAGAATTAAGCATGAAAATGTTTTTTTTGATGATAAAATTTTGACGAACTGAGTATTGCATCGTTAATCTTGAAATTGTATATAGTTGCGCGCCTACATACAATTTGGAATGGACTATGCAAGGCTGATTAGTAGTCACCATAAAACTGATTAATAAACACTACATTTTCTTTGAAGATCGTGAAAGATTAAATTTTATGAGATCCGCAAGAAGTGAAAAATAGGGACATAGTGTTAGGGACACCTACATATGTGCCTGTAGCATCTATTCTTCTGAGTTGAATTTACTCATCTGTGGAATTTGTCTTATTTGACAATTGATATTCCGTTCCTGTCCAATTCTCCCGTAGTGAGATTCTTAGGGAAAGTATCTGATTATCGAGTGTTGATACCCGACTGGATGTATCGACGTTCCTATCATTTCTTTTGATTTGATTTCATTTGAATGACCTGGGTAACGATCCGAGGAGCTTTCGAATGCGTACTCAAATTAATGAAAACATGGGATATATTTATATTCGTTAAATGTTTTCATCTGTATCTGATTTGAAATTCTCTCGCATAGATTATGCGTTGACATTACTCTTTTGATGATAGTTGTGTCTCCATATATCCTTGAATTTGTGAAGGGTTATGAATTATTATTAGTCTTTTGAGAAGTTCACATCTTATCGACGTCAATAAAACTGGAAAGTTGATAGTGCCAGTAGAATGGATTGATTGATTATGACATGACGACATTGTCTTAATTGATGGGAACTCGAGTAGAATTCCCTAAATGATAAGATGTTGATTATCAAAAGTGATCTAAATAATTCTTGATGGATGACCATATCCTGGATTTAGACTTGAAATTATACCGTGAATGGTTGAGAATTAGTCATAGATATTATAATCTAAAAAGAACTTAAAATAAATGTATTAAAAGATGTTAATGTTATCTGAAACTTTAGGAGGTATTTAATTGATGAATTACCTATACTTTTGCCATTAAGGCAAGTAGAAATTGGTATTGATTATATTCCCGGTGCTGCAGCTGTGGCGTGTGCACTGTACGTCAACACCATCTGAATTAAAGGAATTACCATACAACTGAGAGAGTTGTCGGAGAAAGATTTTATTCTACCGAGCTCGTCATCATGAAGAGCTATGGTGTTATCATTCCTTATATTTATATATTACTGTTAACTGAGTAAATTGACAATCGAAAACGATATCCATAACTCAAAATGGAAGATTTGTTCGATCATTTACAAGGTTTTAGCGTATGTTTTAAAGATTTGATTCACGGCATGGTTATCATCAACGTCGCGTCCGCGAAAAAGATTATGTATTCCAATCACTACATCCGGTACTTGTAATGAACATTATGAGTTTCACGTGATGTCGTTTGGATTGACTAATACACATGTAGCATTCATAAAATTTGGTGAATCACGTGTGTAGGCTGTAATTTGATAAATTCATGCTAGTGATCATTAAGGACTATATGTTTGTTTATAAGAATAAGAATGAGTTAATAATTAATTATAAATTGCCCTGAATTGGCCGAACAATTAAAACCTATACTTTGAATATTTATCATATGACTTAAGACTTAATCCTTTACATGATTTAACCATATGATAAATAGATAATGGAATATAAACTGACTCTTCAAAATTTAGAAGTCATTTAAAACTTTGAGTTATACTAAAAAGAAAGTGCAAATATGTTTTGGCAAATGTTTTAACTAAGGATTTTAAAGGGATTATTCCCTTATACACCAATCATTTAACTAAACTCCTGTTTAGGGGTAAATGATTGTGTATACCCCAAGACAACTTAAGAAGGATTGAGGAAATCATTTAAACCATGACTTGAAATTTGAAACGATACATTTTGCTATTCAAACTAAAGAAAATTTTGACCAAAATATAACCGAAGATTTTTCAAACATTTACGAATCTTATAAATTATTTTCAATAAATCAACACAAATTTTGTTAATTAAGTTCAAATTTATTTTGAACATTTTTATATAATTGGAAAATCTAAGAAAATTTAAAAACTTTTTGTGTTTACGTTTCATAAAAATTAAATATTTATTTAATTAGTTGTAATAATTATCGACGCTTTAGACGTCAGATTGAGTAAAACAGATAAAGATAATAGTAAAGACGAAACTAGAACATAGAAGATATGAAGAAAGAATTTTGAATAAATACGGTTATGATATTTATTTCATCAGGAAAGTGAACGTAATTACTGACACATTATGTATAAAAGATAAAGAACCAATTAAGATATATTTCTTAATAATGACTGTGTAAAATAAATTGCCGAACAATTTAAAGTATAGCCGATGCTTATAAAAAGGATAATATATAAACAGTGAAAGGTTTCACGGCTAATGTGAACCATTAAAATTGAGAAGCCGATAGCGTTAAATGTTTTAAAGACCACTTATGGTTGCCTAAAATATGAAGGATTGTGAAATATAGTTATGTTGGAATTTGTAAGTATAAGTATTCTATTTATGTCATTTATGACTAAAAGTATCTTTGTCTGAAGAAGTTGTACTGATGGCAATTATGAAGGCAGACATCGCCTCATACATTAGTAAACGTCTAGCTATTGCAAAGGTCATCATCTGAATTTAATTCGATTTGGGTCATCGTCGACAGACTGACCAAATCTGCTAATATCATTCCCGTTAATGATAAATGCAAAAGAGTTATGTAAACATAGTGTGCCTGTATCGAACATCTTTATCAAGATCCTCGCTTTGCATCGAATTTCTAGATATTTGCTCAGAAATCATTGAGAACGAACCTTGATGAGAGTACTATGTACCACCCCAATCGAAGGGACGAGGTAAAGTAACGATACAAAGTAATATAAGTGCTATTTTATGTTTGAATGATTGACCTTTGGTAATAAACCGCATAATCGTTTTCCTTTGGAAGTATTACCATTGATAATCATCGTACTAGGATTGAGATCGAATCTTGTTAGGATCTAAATCTTAGAGCATCTGTAAGCAAGAGTTGAGATGAAGACACCCGACATACACCCACTGTGAGTTGGACATGTCTTTTAGGTTTAAGGTTTCCTATGATGGCAAACCTAACCTTGCAAAATACCTGACCCGCGAGATCTGAAATGATTATTGAAATTAGGATTTGATTATTAACTGCCGATAGTGGGCAGGAGGTTATATGAATATGAAATGTAGATCTTGAAGTGCCAAATGGGTAGCGAAGTTATGCCAAAATTTTTAACCTTGGAAAAATGAATTCGTAATCTGACAAATCATGGGATATAAGCCCCCGTTGTATGGGACCATTGAGATGATATAAAAGATTGGTTTGAAAGGCATATAAGCTGGATCTACCCTAGGACTTCAAAGACTGCGTGAATTATGTTTCGTATATCGAACTTGATGGAATATCTATCAAGTGAGAATCTGATTATTCTTAGTAAAGCTTAGATCGGCGAAAAGTTGCATTCATCAGAAACCCGTGAACATCATGGATAGAGAAAGTAAGTCAACATTTAGCCTGATCTTATTCCCATAGTTATGTTTGATGAAACTCGCGTATTATAATGGATTACACTTGTGAGAAAAGACCAAATGTGGAGGAAATACCCACATGGCTTTAACTCTATAAGAAGCGAGTAGTAAGGTAAGATGATCTTTGAGGACAAAGATCTTGTTTAGGGGTAAATGCTGTGACAATCCGTCAATTTACGATTGATATTTTATTCTCAATATTTATTTGAAAATATATTATTTTATAAACTCACTTATTTTTGGGAAGAAATTTGGATTTACGTCTTGAAGTAGCATCGACTACGTCTAAACCGGAGGATTCAACGTTACGTGCTTACGTTTACATACACCGTCTTTGGTGACAGTCCGACATTTCAGAAAATAAATTTATCCGTAAATATTATTTTGGAGTTTTAAATTTGTGTTAGTTCATAAACTCACAAATTTACGAGAAGAGATTAGGACTTACGATTTTATTTTAACGTCCTTTACGACTAAACCGGAAACCTTAGGATTACGTATTTATGTTTTCGAACTCCGTTTTTGATGAAACAATTTTTATTAGATTCGTTTTGTGCCGTTGATTCATAATTTATAAAAACGTTTTTCGTAAAACGAACCGAGGGCACGCAAATCGAGGAAACTAGAATCGAGGAATACCCGTAAACTAGTGAGATGGGACAAAATACATTGTCCCACCCCACTAGCACACATGGGGCGGCCAAACTATTGCCTCAACACCATGAGGTGTCAAAGCCTTACAAACAAGCTATACACTTGTCCATTTTAGCTTCAACTAGAAGCCATCTTCCATCAAAACCACTAGCAACTTACCACTTTCTCATTTATCTCATGCAAACCACTCACACACACTCTCTCCCTCTTGCCATTGCCGTCCCATTTTTCACCACAAACCACCATCACTTGATCATATTTTAGCCACAAACATATGTTATAATTAACATATGTTAATAGCCATTCAAAGAGATGAAGATTGGTGCAAGTTTTAACATCCAAGGAGGAGTTTTCATAGAGTAGTAGGGCTGATTTTCCACAAGGTATTCATGAAGATTGGTGATCTTGAAGATGGTCATGGTTATCCACAAGTTTCTCCATCCAAATCTATGTCCAAATCACAACCTACATCAACTTGGTGGTATAAAGATTGTCCTCCTCATCCTCTTGTTATTTTTACTATGTAATCATGTATTTTATTTCCTATTGTATATGTATATGATGATTATATGATGATAAAAATGTTATGTGGGGATTTGGTGTTGATAAACATGATTAAAAAGGTGAAAAACTATAAAGAACAAGGCTAAAATCTTGCTTAAAAGTGATGGCTGTATAAAACAGTAAAGAAACATGTCATGAACTGATAAAATGATGAAGTAGAATTGATATACAGTAAGATATAGGTCTTGTACACATGTGAGAGTTGGCCATGCAATGGAATCATTGTAATGAGTGAGATATGACCAAGACAAGTTTAAGGTACAAATCTGAGTTCACTGTTTTGGACGATTTTTAGAAAATACTTAGAGGATGATTCAACAGTAGCTATAGAAGAGTTAAATGGAGAAAATATCATGTAATTTATGTGATAAAAATTTGAGCTTCTATCTCCATATAGAACTCTAGATATGGCAGTTTTGGTGAAGATGAAAATAAAAATCAGATTTTGAGAATTAATGTTTATTATTATTATATAAGCACTCAAAATTATATTGTATAAAATATAAAATAAAAACCCACTAACTTATGGATTTTATTTATATAAGCATGTAAAAGGTTAAATAAGTGGACATTTTATAAAAATGGTAACTTGTTAAGTTTTATAAGTTATAAAACTATAAACTTGATTTTTACGACTTTTTCGGCTAATACCGTAAAATTAACGTTTTTGTTAAATAAAACTTAGATGGTTGGACCCGTCTAATGTAAACTTTGTAAAACTTATATACTGATATATAAACATGTATAACAAGTAAAAAACCGATAAAACCCGAACTATAGGACATACGGACATTAACGAGCTAAGTAAGCATATTGGACTAATAATTGGACTAAATAAGTTAAACCCTTATAAAAAGAACTTATTGGACTTAACCCATTTGGGCCCAACTTGAAAGTTTAAATACTGATAATATAAGTATAACATGGATTAATACAAGTTAAAGAACTTATAATAAGTTTATTGGACTTAAAACGCGTAAATAGGTAAAACTAGTAAACTAGTAAAAAGATACCAATACGTAAACACTAAAACGAGTAAATGAGAATGTGTAAACCCACTTGATCATCATATATAAATAATCATCATATGTATACATAATTGTTATTTTTATAAATTCATTGGACATGAGTCTAAGACAAGTATTATTTGTCTAGGTTTCCGTGATTGAAGCACGTACCGTACATCCGAATCGCCGATAACCGCCTTCCACATCAACGTGAGTTCATAGCCTCGCACTCTTTTAAATGTTTTATAAATGTTTTATAAACCCGCGAGGGAGATAACATGTTAGTTTTTATAAAATTAGGACACCATTTGTCCTGATTGTTTGTTTATTGACTTGGACCCGAATGATTGTATGACCCGATTGTATGACCCGGTAAATGATTAAAGGACCCGATAGATGAAATTAAATGGATTATTAAAGTTAGGTTATGTCACTAAAAGTCCCATTAGCATGAATTGTGAACTACCGGGATTTGGTAGACGCTTATGCATATAATAGTACTATTTGGGGACGATCACCCCAGTTCGCGCCTTGACGGTTGATCCCCGTCGTGCCACATTGATTGGTAAGCGAATTTATGTATGAGAAGATTTCCATAGCGTGACCTTTGTGACGACACGCTACTTTAGGTGGGCAAATTGAGTATCGGGTTAGCTACCCGTTGTTGGTTTAGTAAGGTAACAATGTCATGCGGCTTATAATAATCCAAACTAACGAAATACTACTAGACGCTCCGAATTACGATGTATTGCCTGACTAGCAATACAGGGTCATACTATTGATATTATGTTTGTGTTTTGGTTTTTATAACCATATTCATATAACGGTTTTTATTTAATCTATACAACGTTGCAAAACGTATTGTATGGTGTTTTTAACGACAATGATTCGTATAATGATTTTTAAGGCAAATGCCTATATTATGATTTTGATAAAGATTTGTATAAAACGATTTTGGCTATTTTATGGCATACTACAATGGTTTGTACGAAATGATTTTTGGTAATAATTTTTTTACCAAAGTTATATTGATGGAATTTATTAAACTCTATGAATTCACTCGGCGTTATCGCTGACCTTTTCTTTTAACATGTTTTATCTCAGGTACTTGAAGGTAATTATCGGGAAGACGACAAGAATTCATGGCCCGCACTTAAACAATATTTTTCCATTCAAATACTTTGTAAACCTTTGTATGAAATAATATAACTTGGGACCGATGTAACTTTGATGTTTATGAATGAAAATGATTTATTATTAAACGACGCGATTTTTTTTGCGTTGTCTATGATGTGAGTAATGTGCTATCCCGTAACACCAACGAGTCTTCCGCTGTATTGAACTGTGTAAATTTGGGGGTGTTACAATATAACTACAAAATAACTATGTACTATTATTAAACACTTTATACTAATTCTAATCTACCATATAAAGAAATGTTAAATAATCACAAAACAATAATATTCACTAATCACAAGCTAATTACAAGAAAAAGACCTAAAACCAAGATTAGCATATAAAATCCAATATATAATGAATTAGACTCTAATCTTTTTCAACAAATTATAAAACTCAACTAAGTATCATAATTTAATCATACATTTATCTTAAACCAAGTTACAAATTATTAAAGCATAAAGTACAAGTTTTCAAAGCATAGAACCTTAAGCTTACTTATATAACCCTATAATATGATCAACCTATATAAACCCTTAAACTAAAAATGTAGAACCCATATAAGTCATAAACATACTATATAAGATTTAGAATAAGTGTACATTAAGATACAAACCCTAATTACCCAAAATAGAAAGTCATTAGGCTTAATCATATAGAAACCCTTATATTAAAAAATCTACATGGAATCATAACCAATTCTTTTAGGAAAAGTCTAAAAATACTCATAGGACTTACTTAAGGTTATAAGATTATGTTAAGACAATGTACAAGTACCCTAATTCCCAAGGTACAAGATTTCAATGCATGACTTGTAAATTAGGTCAAAATAGGTATTTTCACTCTTTAGACATGTTTACCTAAACTAAACCATTAAACCAAGTGTGAGACCTCTTTAGACACTTAAGACACAATGTATAGGACCTAAATTAAGTTTACATCAGTAGCTAAGAGAAGAATAATCACATTTACTAAGATTAAACCCTAGATCATTAGAAAACCCTAATCTACAAAAGTATACTTCCCATTTTCACATCAAACCTTTATTCAACTTCAAACCAAGGACCAAAATCTCTTAAATAGAATTTCTAAACCCTAATTAAGCCTTAATCATTCACTAATCACTTTCCAAGTCCCTAATCACCAAAATCACAAACCATAAGTTACAAGACCTAAAATTAAGATCCGGTTTTGTATTTTGCCTCCAAAACCCATTTTCAAACCATTTCCTTCCATTCCAAATTCAAAAATCAGATGTTTAGGAATTCTAAGATATTTTAGGAGCGATGACAAGTAGGTGCATCGCCTCCTTGCTTGCTACACATCACCATTCTTATCTACATGTTGTCATGACCCATTTCTAGCCACAAGAGAAGATTAGAACTAAGCTATGGTCTAAGAACTTGTGTAGACCTTCACTAGCCTTCATTAGTCATACATCTATCCTTATTACACGTTTAGATGCCAAATTTGGAGCCTAAGTGTTGCCATGACTATAAATAGAGCCGTATACCACTACTTGAAGACTTGCACCCTGTTTTCTTTGTATCCCCTACACATTCTTCATTTACACTTCTATAAACATCTTAGGACATCCCACAAGACCAAAAACCATGTCTAGAAGGTCTCAATTTGTTATTCCCACTTCAATCCATAAAACACAATAAAGATTATATTTAGAGAGAGAAATAGATGAAGGTAGAGAGAGAAAGTAGAAAGAATTGGATGGTTAAATCATAACTAGAGAGAGAAAGTAATTATGAATCAACACCCTCTTCCACACATGGAAGAAGGTATATATACCCCATACCATTAAGGCTTTAGTGGGCTTGTTCATGGGCCGGGCTTGGCTTTGCTTGGGCTTACGCCCCTAACTTATATAATATTAGCTTAAATACCAAGCCCGGTTAACCCGACTAACCTATTATAGTACAAGACCAATAACAACTAAGATGACCTATTACATTCTTGTTCGACTATATAAAATATAGGGCTAACAATCTCCCCCAATGTATTGGTCATATTTAAATGCATAAGATGATTGAGTGAATACATTCTTGTGGAGGTGATGTTCCTTATTTTGGTCTTGTATCTAGGTCTTGATCTTGTTTGTAACGGCTTTGTTCCTTCATGCTTTGTGATCTTTATCTTGAGCTTTTGTCATTTGACTTTGAGTGCTTGAGATCTCCATCTTGTTCTCCTTGTGACTAAGATGACCTATTACATTCTTACCTTCTTAGGTATCTTGATTATCGCCATCTTGTGCTCTTGTGACTTCTGAATTGACATCGGTTAGTACACAGCTACACCACCTTCTTGATATGCAGCAACATATATAGGCACGAATAAAATGGCTTTGAACATTTCATCCTAACTCGGTAGCGTTTTACCTCCGGTCGGGGAAGACCGTTAGACGGTATCAGATACCGTACCTGTGATCAGGTAGATTTGATTAAGAACCTCCTTGACAGGGTTTCTCGGCGGTAGTAGCCAGTTCTCTTTACTCGACCGTTGACATGAGTGATTTTACTCATATCATTCGTATCATAAAACAATAAATAAATGAATAAATTTCATGAATATTGTATTGTATTTGCTTGTTTTCTTGTTTCGTGTGTGTAGGTACCAAAGTTCGCAAAAACCGGCGAAACCGGCACGAGATTGAAGAAAAGATCAACGAAGCGAATTTCAAGTCGTTTTTAGAGGATTTAATACAAAATGGGAAAAGTGGGACCCACATTTAGGAAATGGGCCTAAAAGCCCATTTAAAGAAGTATTTTTCACTTTGATAATTGGAAGCCCAAATTTAGCCCAACAACATAATAAAATGAGACGGATGAAATCTTGGGTCCAATATTGGGTCAAAGCCCAAGTCAAAGGAAAAAAAATGAGCAAACGAAAGGAGTTTTATTAACATGGGTCCAAGCCCATTTTCATTTGAGAAAGTTATTTACATAACTTTTGTGGTCAAACAAGGCTCGGTCAAAACAAAGAAAAGAAAAAAAAATAAGAGACGAGAAAGAGAGGAAAGAAAATTGGGGAAGAAATACGCAGGATGATGAACCCTAAAAAAGGGGGTTTCCTCTAATCAAGAAGCGAGTTTAATTCACGCACCATTTTCAGATGATTAAGGGAAAACAAGTGCGTGACACACACGAAGATTCCAAGTATGATGCTCTTATGTGGCAAATTGATGCGTCACATCTCGAATCTGATTGGCTGAAACCACTGCCATTTGTCAGAGGGCCAATCAAATACTGCCACCTCAGCATCTAACAAGCACAAGTAGCACAAAAGTGTGCCACGCTGGCGATCTGTGTGAAGGGGAGTGATTTTCCACCTTTGGATCAAAACAGACAGGAAAGAGAGTGCTAGATACTCATCCAAGGGCTTAAAATCGTCTTCATCAATCACCCAAACCCCTCACTTCAAGTATAAATACCCCCTCTTTTCATTGTATTCAGTATCCCTTTCTTTCTGTTAAAGTTATTATGTCAATTTAGTTATAAGATTAGTGTAATTTTTATTTTAAAAGTATTGTAATGTTTTAAATGATTTAATAAAAGTTTTGATTTTCTGTTCAAATCTCTATGAATCTCGTGACATAAGTTTCTGTTTAAGCTTTATACTAATTCCTGCTACGTTAAATTGATATATTAATCATGGTTGTTCATTGAGCTTCAATAATATCTTATGTGTAAAATCTAAGTGAGGATAGGGATAAAGGTCAAACCCACTGTTTGATTTATAAAAATCTGGTTCGAGTAATTATGGTAGCTCATGGTGATTTACTGGATGTTTGGTTCGTGTCGGTAAAGATGGTAGATGACGTTTCTGATTCGTGAGGTTTGTTTTAAATGGTGGTGTTGAGATGTTTCGGTTCTAAGGTAGCACAGCGCTAACCTTCTGCTCAACGGTTCTTTAAATCAACGGTTAAGCACACTTTTCATTTTCTGCTAATGTGTTCATGATAATCTGCTTAGTGATCGTTTATTTTTTTTCTGCTTTAATTAGAGGTGTTGATTGTTTTAGTTGATTTTCATTTTCACTGCTTAAGCTTATATGTTAGGAAGCTGTATATGTGCTTTGCTGAAATTTGGTTATATGAATTTACAGTAATAGTGATTTAGATTCAATAATAGAAGTTTTTCTACAAGTTTCTGTTGATGTTTTATAACAGATCTTTCACTCATGATGTTTAATAATAGTGATTTGGTTACTAGTGTTTGTTATTCGTGATAACTGTTAGATTTTGAGGCTTGTAATCGCGCTTTCATAATCGTTACGTTGCTTATTGCTTATTGATTTAACGTTTTACTTTTAGTTGCTGATGCGTTTTAAGTCTTAAGGCCTGTCGAGCATTCTAATATGCTCAAAGACTGCATACTATTGTTGGCTGCTGATTTTGGGTTTTATAGATCTCATTCTTAATCGTAGCTAGTATTTTGGTATAACTCGTTTTCAGCTTGTTGGATTGTATTTTTAATTGTTCCTGTTCTTGATTCTTTTGCTGCTATATGGAGTTTTACATTAGGAGATATGGCCTTACTTTGATTCAGATTTAAGCTGTTGCGTTTAATAGTATTTATCTACTGATTATCTAGTTTGTGCCTATATGTTTAGTTTACTATCTGTTTAATTTGGTAGCTTGTGTTTTGGAAGATTTTATAGCTTGATATTTAATTTGTATTATAATTTACTGATAAAATCAGCAGACCGAAACTTCATTTTGGATTGCTGTGAAATAATAATCTGAACTCCAAATAATAAATTGTTAAAAAATTAAACCAACATTTTGTAGCAAGCAGGTCTCGAACTCGAGACCTGCCCCTCATATGTCCAACGCTTCACCATCTGATCTGTGTTAACTTTTTGTTACAAGTATTGCGATTAGAGTTTATATCACGTTTGGTATAAACTGTCATTTTAAATAACAAAGTATTTTTCATCAAATCGTTTTACTGTTAAAACATTTACATTGTAAACGTGAATTATTTTTATAAAAAGTTAAGTTTTTGACTAATGATTAGATTAGGATTTAAATAAAAAAAAATTATTTTAGAAATTCAATTAGTTTTTAAATAATTATATTTTAATAAAGTTAGTTTTTAAATAAATTAAATTTGTATAATTTTTAGAAGTAAAATAGTTTTTTTATAGATTTTAAAAATAGTGTAAAAGTAATTTTATTCAATTAGATAAGTTTTTATTTGATTAGTTTATATTTTAATATAGCTTTAATTTTTATTTAGTTTTTTTAGATAAATAATTCGGGGTTACGATTCATGCACTTTAGGATAAAATTAACTAGTTTTAAATTGATAGATTTAATTTTTAGTTTAAAAACCGAATACCAATTCGAATCAATTGTCCAAATTGATACAAAATGTCTCAAATTAATAAGATCTTCGTGTACAACGAACTTGGTTCACCAACGTGTTTAATTGATTTCGTCTTTGGTAATTTAAGTCTATTACTTTTTCCTAAAGGTAATTTACTAATTTACCCTATAACGTATCTAATTATCACTATACTATCCACGACACATCAAAAATTTTGGCGCCGCTGCCGGGGATCTTGTGTACGATTCGTTTCGTGGGGATTTGTTGATCGTTGATTTGAAGACCCTTTCCAATTTGGAAGGTTATGCTTATTTTTGTTTTATCATCGTTATGTCTTCATCTATCGCTTGCGTTAAGTGTGGGGGTCCATTGTATGATGGCGTGTGCCCTTGTTTTCAAGCGAAAGACGACTCCTCACAATTTTCCATCGAACAATTACTTATGCTAGAGCAAATGAATTTTTACAAAGATTATTTCAAAGATGATATTTTGGTGAACTATAATTATGACGATGATGACGATGATGAGGATATTTTCGATCTCAATTCATCTCATGACATCACCACTCCTATTTTTGAATCTTCCAACGTGGAACCCGAAAATTCTCTAAGCAAGGGGGACGAGCATGTTAGCACTATTCCGGACACGGAATCGGACAAAGTAATAAAGTCTAGTGTTGAAATCCTTGTCCAAAACCCAAAAGAGTTTGACGGTATTTCCAATGAAACGTGTGATTTGCCACATTGTGATGACTCTACTTCTTCCATTCACTTTGAGATTTTCTCTAATTCTAATGATGAAAATTGTGATGGAAATGAAGATTTTGAGAATGATTCGACTTCTAGTGAATTTTCTAATGAGGAGTTCTCCGATGAACTTTCTTATAAAGATGATATTCACGACTCGGATTTTGAGGGGTTTACCGATGAACCTACTCTTCTTCACCCATTTCCACTGGGAAATGAGGATGATAGTGATCCGGTTTTTGAGAGATTCACTTTTGAACTTGCTCCTTTAGACCCATTTCCACCGGGAAATGAGGTTGATTTGACTATTCCGATCCTTGAGAAGTTCATTGATGAACTTACTCATTTAGATGTGGAAGACGTGGTTCTTCGTGAAAAATTATCCAACGTCTATCTTCTCATTTCTAGGATCGAGGCTTTGAATTCTAAGCCTAATGCCAAGTCTTTCTCTCCATCTCCTATTCCCGTTGAGGATAGTGATCCGCTTATGGAGGAGATTGACATGTTTCTTGCTTCTAATGATTCGATACCACCGGGTGTTGATGAAATCGACCCGGAGGGGGACGCTCTCTTTTTAGAGAATTTACTTGATGATGATTTCGTCCCAAGTCCTCCTCCCACCCACTTTAACCTTAATGTGCGGGTTTTTTATGTGTCTCACATTGAGTACCATGACCCGATTGATCACATTTCTAAGAGTGAAATGGTTGTTAAAGCTAAGAATGTTGATTCCACTATGGATGAAACTTTTATCCCACCATTACCATTTGCTTTATATGATCATGGATTGGCATGGGGGGACGACACCGTGTTGTCTATTCTTTTCTCTCCCGAGGACGAGGTATTCGACCCCGGAATCATCGATTTAGGGAAATATCGGCCTTTCACCGATGTAATAATTGAAAGACTTTTCTATCATCTTGGTGCGAGTTTATCTCGGGGAGCATGCTATATCCATATCGTGATTTGTGACTTCTATCTCTTTTTGGAGATTTATGTTGGAGTTTCATCGTTTCGTTTGTCATCCGACAACGAGGATGAGATCTTTGACCCTGACATCGTGCTTTATTATGGATTCTATTCCATTATGCCGGTTTTTACCTTTCTCCAGAAGGACCAATGAATGCGGGGATCGAGTCGAGCTCATGACTCGGTTAACAAAAACGAGGTGCCTTGTGGGGGAGTCCCATACATTCTATCTTCTTTCTATTTTCTAACACTAATAAGGCTTGATCTTTCAAGCTCATGCTCGTGTTTTGTTGTGTTGTGAATCTTAGGTAAGACCCTAATATTTGAAGACTCTCGTGTTCGGTTTTTGCCGGTCCACTTGATCTTCCATACTTCGATTTCCAAAAAGGGGCACACTCTCTATACTTTGATTTTTATCGACTAACGTTTTATCTTGAGGCATAATTTATAATCGACTTATAGATTTGCGTGCTCTTTTCATGGTAGGATTTTGCATTAGACTCTTCGTGTTTTAGCGAGGGGGTGTTACTCTTGAGCTAAGAAACATTGAGGACAATGTTTGGTTTTAACATGGGGGAGTCAATCGATACAATCGCTTGCAATTACTTTTATCGTGTCTAAACGTAGTTTTTCTCATTTTACATAAAATTTTTAAATTTTTAGTGTTATTTTTTAAGTTTTAATAAAGGAAATAAGTGCTTTTGACACAAATGTAGGCTTTCCGTTGGTGAAAATAAAATTAGTTTTTGACTCGACTCGGTTTTTACCTTAGCTTTCCTTAACGTATTTGAATTCAGTTTTGCTAGGCTTTTATATAGGGAGCTTTAAAACGCGAAAGTCTTAATTCATACGGGTTAAGAACAAGAACTTTTCGCAAGTTCCTATAATTGATCCTAGAAATTCGTTTATCAAGGGAACTTTAAAACACAAATTCTAAAACTTGAAAAAGTATAAGAAGATGCAAGATCCTATAGATGACTTGAAAACCCAAAACTTTGATTTAATAGGCTAAGTATCCATTGATTTCACATTTTTGGAATTTTATAATATAGAGAACAAGAGATGATAGAGTTTAATCATAAGTTTCTAAAATTAATTCTTCTTTGTGCAAGTATTTTTGTGTTTGATTTAATCTCCTCATATTTATTTTCCACGCTTGAATAATAATTGCTTAATAAATGAAGTTTTTAGCGGTTTAGGCTTGATATCTTAACTCGTAACTCCTTCTTTTTCTTCCCTTGTAATTAAAGTGAGAACACATTAAAGGTGTCAGCGTCATGGACTTTTGATCATGGGATTGCGGAAATTTGGCTTGCTGTAAATATAATATTAATAAAGAAGAATAAATAAAAACATGTTCTCTAGGAGCCTTCGGGTGGGAGTCATGTAGCACTAACCTTGTCATTAGAGCCTTAGGGTGTATGGCAAGGGGACGTGTTGAATAAAAATTGCTTCATCATCATGAGCCGTAAGGTGAGATGGTGAATGTCAATTCCCTTATTTTTGTCCAAGGAGTCTTCGGGTGTGGATTTTAAATAAGGAGCACAATTGCATCTTAAAGAGCCACAAGGTGATATGATGTGATTGTTGCTAACTCCATTAATAAGGTCATAATTGACTTTGGAGGTTTTTATTGTTGTTTTTTTAAGTAGTCATATTAGCCAAATTTCGGGTCCGGGGATTTATACCTCAAATCGTGTTAAGTTATCCTTGATGTGGGCTTTCTTTAGTGACAACGGTTTTTGAAGTCGAGGTTAGGTTTTGAGTGTTGAGTTTACACCGTTCTTGCCTTCATTTATGGATTAATAAATATCAAATAAAGTCAAATGAGCCTTTGGGTGAATGACAAATAAAATCTAGAGATACAATTAGGAATAATAGGAGATTAAGTTTAACACAAATTACTTGTATGAGTTGGTTTAATTTTGGGGCTTATGATTGACAATGATCTTGTTTTTGCACTTGGCATGAAAAGTGAAAAGTCGGGGACGATGAATCTATTTGAGTTTTATGATCCTAAAATTTATTTTTCTAATAATGAAAGCAATGCATTATGTCTTTGCAAAATAAAGTTGTCAAAAGTTGAATAAAAGTGTAGTTAGTGTTTTATTTTATCATTGCGTGAGGACACGACAATTGCTTAGCAAGGGGGAGTTTGATATGAGTGATTTTACTCATATCATTTGTATCATAAAACAATAAATAAATGCATAAATTTCATGAATATTTTATTGTATTTGCTTGTTTTCTTGTTTCGTGTGTGTAGGTACCAAAGTTCGCAAAAACCGGCGAAACCGGCACGAGATTGAAGAAAAGATCAACGAAGCCAATTTCAAGTCGTTTTTAGAGGATTTAATATAAAATGGGCAAAGTGGGACCCACATTTGGGAAATGGGCCTAAAAGCCCATTTAAAGAAGTATTTTTCACTTTGATAATTGGATGCCCAAATTCAGCCCAATAACATAATAAAATGAGACGGATGAAATCTTGGGTCCAATATTGGGTCAAAGCCCAAGTCAAAGGAAAAAAATGAGCAAACGAAAGGAGTTTTATTAACATGGGTCAAAGCCCATTTTCATTTGAGAAAGTTATTTACATAACTTTTGTGGTCAAACAAGGCTCGGTCAAAACAAAGAAAAGAAAAAAAAAATAAGAGACGAAAAAGAGAGGAAAGCAAATTGGGGAAGAAATACGCAGGATGATGAACCCTAAAAAGGGGGTTTCCTCCAATCAAGAAGCGAGTTTAATTCACGCACCATTTTCAGATGATTAAAGGAAAACAAGTGCGTGACACACACGAAGATTCCAAGTACGAAGCTCTTATGTGGCAAATTGATGCGTCACATCTCGAATCTGATTGGCTGAAACCACTGCCATTTGTCAGAGGGCCAATCAAATACTGCCACCTCAGCATCTAACAAGCACAAGTAGCACAAAAGTGTGCCACGCTGGCGATCTGTGTGAAGGGGAGTGATTTTCCACCTTTGGATCAAAACAGACAGGATAGAGAGTGCTAGATACTCATCCAAGGGCTTAAAATCGTCTTCATCAATCAACCAAACCCCTCACTTCAAGTATAAATACCCCCTCTTTTCATTGTATTCAGTATCCCTTTCTTTCTGTTAAAGTTATTATGTCAATTTAGTTATAGGATTAGTGTAATTTTTATTTTAAAAGTATTGTAATGTTTTAAATGATTTAATAAAAGTTTTGATTTTCTGTTCAAATCTCTATGAATCTCGTACCGTAAGTTTCTGTTTAAGCTTTATACTAATTCCTGCTACGTTAAATTGATATATTAATCGTGGTTATTCATTGAGCTTCAATAATAGCATATGTGTAAAATCTAAGTGAGAATAGGGATAAAGGTCAAACCCACTGTTTGATTTATAAAAATCTGGTTCGAGTAATTATGGTGGCTCGTGGTGATTTACTGGATGTTTGGTTCGTGTCGGTAAAGATGGTAGATGACGTTTCTGATTCGTGAGGTTTGTTTTAAATGGTGGTGTTGAGATGTTTCGATTCTAAGGTAGCACAGCGCTAACCTTCTGCTCAACGGTTCTTCAAATCAACGGTTAAGCACACTTTTCATTTTCTGCTAATGTGTTCATGATAATCTGCTTAGTGATCGTTTATTTTTTTTTCTGCTTTAATTAGAGGTGTTGATTGTTTTAGTTGATTTCCATTTTAACTGCTTAAGCTTATATGTTAGGAAGCTGTATATGTGCTTTGCTGAAATTTGGTTATATGAATTTACAGTAATAGTGATTTAGATTCAATAATAGAAGTTTTTCTACAAGTTTTTGTTGATGTTTTATAACAGATCTGTCACTGATGATGTTTAATTATAGTGATTTGGTTACTAGTGTTTGTTATTCGTGATAACTGTTAGATTTTGAAGCTTGTAATCGCGCTTTCATAATCGTTACATTGCTTATTGCTTATTGATTTAGCGTTTTACTTTTAGTTGCTGCTGTGTTTTAAGTCTTAAGGCCTGCTGAGCATTCTAATATGCTAGAAGACTGCATACTATTGTTGGCTGCTGATTTTGGGTTTTATAGATCTCATTCTTAATCGTTGCTAGTATTTTGGTATAACTCGTTTTCAGCTTGTTGGATTGTGTTTTTAATTGTTCCTGTTCTTGATTCTTTTGCTGCTATATGGAGTTTTACATTAGGAGATATGGCCTTACTTTGATTCAGATTTAAGCTGTTACGTTTAATAGTATTTATCTACTGATTATTTAGTTTGTGCCTATATGTTTAGTTTACTATCTGTTTAATTTGGTAGCTTGTGTTTTGGAAGATTTCATAGCTTGATATTTAATTTGTATTATAATTTACTGATAAAATAAGCAGACCGAAACTTCATTTTGGATTGCTGTGAAATAATAATCTGAACTCCAAATAATAAATTGTTAAAAAATTAAACCAACATTTTGTAGCAAGCAGGTCTCGAACTCGAGACTGCCCCTCATATGTCCAACGCTTCACCATCTGATCCGTGTTAACTTTTTGTTACAAGTATTGCGATTAGAGTTTATATCGCGTTTGGTATAAACTGTCAGTTTAAATAACAAAGTATTTTTCATCAAATCGTTTTACTGTTAAAACATTTACATTGTAAACGTGAATTATTTTTATAAAAAGTTAAGTTTTTGACTAATGATTAGATTAGTTTAAATAAAAAAATATTTTAGAAATTCAATTAGTTTTTAAATAATTATATTTTAATAAATTTAGTTTTTAAATAAATTAAATTTGTATAATTTTTAGAAGTAAAATAGTTTTTTATAGATTTTAAAATTAGTGTAAAAGTAATTTTATTTAATTAGATAAGTTTTTATTTGATTAGTTTATATTTTAATACAGCTTTAATTTTTAATTAGTTTTTTTTAGATAAATAATTCAGGGTTACGATTCATGCACTTTAGATAAAATTAAATAGTTTTAAATTAATAGATTTAATTTTTAGTTTAAAAACCGAATTCAATTTCGAATCAATTGTCCAAATCGATACAAAACGTCTCAAATTCATAAGATCTTCGTGTACAACGAACTTGGTTCACCAACGTGTTTAATTGATTTCGTCTTTGGTAATTTTAGTTTATTACTTTTTTCTAAAGGTAATTTACTAATTTACCCTATAACGTATCTAATTATCACTATACTATCCATGACACATCAAAAATTTTGGCGTCGCTGCCGGGGATCTTGTGTACGATTCGTTTCGTGGAGATTTGTTGATCGTTGTTTTGAAGACCCTTTCCAATTTGGAAGGTTATGCTTATTTTTGTTTTATCATCGTTATGTCTTCATCTATCGCTTGCGTTAAGTGTGAGGGTCCATTGTATGATGGCGTGTGCCCTTGTTTTCAAACGAAAGACGACTCCTCACAACTTTCCATCGAACAATTACTTATGATAGAGCAAATGAATTTTTACAAAGATTATTTCAAAGATGATATTTCGGTGAACTATAATTATGACGATGATGACGATGATGAGGATATTTTCGATCTCACTTCATCTCATGACATCACCACTCCTATTTTTGAATCTTCCAACGTGGAACCCAAAAATTCTCTAAGCAAGGGGGACGAGCATATTAGCACTATTCCAGACACGGAATCGGACGAAGTAATAAAGTCTAGTGTTGAAATTCTTGTCCAAAACCCAAGAGAGTTTGACGGTATTTCCAATGAAATGTGTGATTTGCCACATTGTGATGACTCTACTTCTTCCATTCACTTTGAGATTTTCTCTAATTCTAATGATGAAAATTGTGATGGAAATGAAGATTTTGAGAATGATTCGACTTCTAGTGAATTTCCTAATGAGGAGTTCTCCGATGAACTTTCTTATAAAGATGATATTCACGACTCGGATTTTGAGGGGTTTACCGATGAACCTACTCTTCTTCACCCATTTCCATCGGGTAATGAGGATGATAGTGATCCGGTTTTTGAGAGGTTCACTTTTGAACTTGCTCCTTTAGACCCATTTCCACCGGGAAATGAGGCTGATTTGACTATTCCGATCCTTGAGAAGTTCACCGATGAACTTACTCATTTAGATGTGGAAGACGTGGTTCTTCGTGAAAAATTATCCAACGTCTATCTTCTCATTTCTAGGATCGAGGCTTTGAATTCTAAGCCTAATGCCAAGTCAATCTCTCCATCTCCTATTCCCGTTGAGGATAGTGATCCGCTTATGGAGGAGATTGACATGTTTCTTGCTTCAAATGATTCGATACCACCGGGTGTTGATGAAATCGACCCGGAGGGGGACGCTCTCTTTTTAGAGAATTTACTTGATGATGATTTCGTCCCAAGTCCTCCTCCCACCCACTTTGACCTTAATGTGCGGGTTTTTCATGTGTCTCATATTGAGTACCATGACCCGATTGATCATGTTTCTAAGGGTGAAATGGTCGTTAAAGCTAAGAATGTTGATTCCACTATGGATGAAACTTTTATCCCACCATTACCATTTGATTTATATGATCATGGATTAGCATGGGGGGACGACACCGTGTTGTATATTCTTTTCTCTCCCGAGGACGAGGTATTCGACCCTGGAATCATCGATTTAGGGAAATCTCGGCCTTTCACCGATGTAATAATTGAAAGACTTTTCTATCATCTTGGTGCGAGTTTATCTCGGGGAGCATGCTATATCCATATCGTGATTTGTGACTTCTATCTCTTTTTGTAGATTTATGTTGGAGTTTCATCCTTTCGTTTGTCATCCGACAACGAGGATGAGATCTTTGACCCCAGCATCGTGCTTTATTATGGGTTCTATTCCATTATGCTGGTTTTTACCTTTTTCCCTAAGGACCAATGAATGCGGGGATCGAGTCGAGCTCATGACTCGGTTAACAAAAGCGAGGTGCCTTGTGGGGGAGTCCCATACATTCTATCTTCTTTCTATTTTCTAACACTAATGAGGCTTGATCTTTCAAGCCCATGCTCGTGTTTTGTTGTGTTGTGAATCTTAGGTATTACCCTAATATTTGAAGACTCTCGTGTTCGGTTTTTGCCGGTCCACTTGATCTTCCATACTTCGATTGCCAAAAAGGGGCACACTCTCTATCCTTTGATTTTTATCGACTAACGTTTTATCTTGAGGCATAATTAATAAACGGGCTTATAGATTTGCATGCTCTTTCCATGGTAGGATTTTGCATTAGACTCTTCGTGTTTTAGCAAGGGGGTCAATCGATACAATCGCTTGCAATCGCTTGCAATCGCTTGCAATTGCTTTTGTCGTGTCTAAACGTAGTTTTTCTCATTTTTCATAAAAATTTTAAAATTTTAGTGTTATTTTTTAAGTTTTAATAAAGGAAATAAGTGCTTTTGACACAAATGTAGGCTTTCCGTTGGTGAAAATAAAAATAGTTTTTGACTCGACTCGGTTTTTACATTAGCTTTTCCTTAACGTATTTGAATTAAGTTTTGCTAGGCTTTTATATAGGGAGCTTTAAAACGCGAATGTCTTAATTCATACGGGTTAAGAACAAGAACTTTTCGCAAGTTCCTATAATTGATCCTAGAAAGTCGTTTATCAAGGGAACTTTAAAACGCAATTCTAAAACTTGAAAAAGTATAAGAAAATTCAAGATCCTATAGATGACTTGAAAACCCAAAACTTTGATTTAATAGGCTAAGTATCCATTGATTTCACATTTTTGGAATTTTATAATATGGGGAACAAGAGATGATAGAGTTTAATCATAAGTTTCTAAAATTAATTCTTCTTTGTGCAAGTATTTTTATGTTTGATTTAATCTCCTCGTATTTATTTTCCACGCTTGAATAATAATTGCTTAATAAATAAAGTTCTTAGCGGTTTAGGCTTGATATCTTAACTCGTAACTCCTTCTTTTTATTCCCTTGTAATTAAAGTGAAAACACATTAAGGGTGTCAGCGTCATGGACTTTTGATCATGGGATTGCGGAAATCTGGCTTACTATAAATATCATATTAATAAAGAAGAATAAATAAAAACATGTTCTCTAGGAGCCTTCGGGTGGGAGTCATGTAGCACTAACCTTGTCATTAGAGCCTTAGTGTGTATGGCAAGGGGACGTGTTGAATAAAAATTGCTTCATCATCATGAGCCGTAAGGTGGGATGGTGAATGTCAATTCCCTTATTTTTGTCCAAGGAGCCTTCGGGTGTGGATTTTAAATAAGGAGCACAATTGCATCTTAAAGAGCCACAAGGTGATATGATGTGATTGTTGCTAACTCCATTAATAAGGTCATAATTGACTTTGGAGGTTTTTATTGTTGTTTTTTTAAGTAGTCCTATTAGCCAAATTTCGGGTCCGGGGATTTATCCCTCAAATCGTGTTAAGTTATCCTTGATGTGGGCTTTCTTTAGTGACAACGGTTTTTGAAGTCGAGGTTAGGTTTGAGTGTTGAGTTTACACCGTTCTTGCCTTCATTTATGGATTAATAAATATCAAATAAAGTCAAATGAGCCTTTGGGTGAATGACAAATAAAATATAGAGATACAATTAGGAATAATAGGAGATTGAGTTTAACACAAATTACTTGTATGAGTTAGTTTAATTTTGGGGCTTATGATTGACAATGGTCTTGTTTTTGCACTTGGCATGAAAAAGTGAAAAGTCGGGGACGATGAACATATTTGAGTTTTATGATCCTAAAAGTTATTTTTCTAATAATGAAAGCAATACATTATGTCTTTGCAAAATAAAGTTGTCAAAAGTTGAATAAAAGTGTAGTTAGTGTTTTATTTTATCATTGCGTGAGGACATGGCAATTGCTTAGCAAGGGGGAGTTTGATATGAGTGATTTTACTCATATCATTCGTATCATAAAAGATTAAATAAATGCATAAATTTCATGAATATTTTATTGTATTTTCTTGTTTTCTTGTTTCGTGTGTGTAGGTACCAAAGTTCGCAAAGACCGACGAAACCGGCACGAGATTGAAGAAAAGATCAACGAAGCCAATTTCAATTTGTTTTTAGAGGATTTAATATAAAATGGGCAAAGTGGGACCCACATTTGGGAAATGGGCCTAAAAGCCCATTTAAAGAAGTATTTTTCACTTTGATAATTGGAAGCCCAAATTCAGCCCAACAACATAATAAAATGAGACGGATGAAATCTTGGGTCCAATATTGGGTCAAAGCCCAAGTCAAAGGAAAAAAAATGAGCAAACGAAAGGAGTTTTATTAACATGGGTCCAAGCCCATTTTCATTTGAGAAAGTTATTTACATAACTTTTGTGGTCAAACAAGGCTCGGTCAAAACAAAGAAAAGAAAAAAAAAGAGACGACAAAGAGAGGAAAGCAAATTGGGGAAGAAATACGCAGGATGATGAACCTTAAAAAAAGGGGGTTTCCTCCAATCAAGAAGCGAGTTTAATTCACGCACCATTTTCAGATGATTAAGGGAAAACAAGTGCGTGACATACACGAAGATCCCAAGTACGAAGCTCTTATGTGGCAAATTGATGCGTCACATCTCGAATCTGATTGGCTGAAACCACTGCCATTTGTCAGAGGGCCAATCAAATACTGCCACCTCAGCATCTAACAAGCACAAGTAGCACAAAAATGTGCCACGCTGGCGATCTGTGTGAAGGGGAGTGATTTTCCACCTTTGGATCAAAACAGACAGGAAAGAGAGTGCTAGATACTCATCCAAGGGCTTAAAATCGTCTTCATCAATCACCCAAACCCCTCACTTTAAGTATAAATACCCCCTCTTTTCATTGTATTTAGTATCCCTTTCTTTCTGTTAAAGTTATTATGTCAATTTAGTTATAGGATTAGTGTAATTTTTATTTTAAAAGTATTGTAATGTTTTAAATGATTTAATAGAAGTTTTGATTTTCTGTTCAAATCTCTATGAATCTCGTGACATAAGTTTCCGTTTAAGCTTTATACTAATTCCTGCTACATTAAATTGATGTATTAATCGTGGTTGTTCATTGAGCTTCAATAATAGCATATGTGAAAAATCTAAGTGAGAATAGGGATAAAGGTCAAACCCACTGTTTGATTTATAAAAATCTGGTTCGAGTAATTATGGTGGCTCGTGGTGATTTACTGGATGTTTGGTTCGTGTCGGTAAAGATGGTAGATGACGTTTCTGATTCGTGAGGTTTGTTTTAAATGGTGGTGTTGAGATGTTTCGATTCTAAGGTAGGACAGCGCTAACCTTCTGCTCAACGGTTCTTCAAATCAACGGTTAAGCACACTTTTCATTTTCTGCTAATGTGTTCATGATAATCTGCTTAGTGATCGTTTATTTTTTTTTCTGCTTTAATTAGAGGTGTTGATTGTTTTAGTTGATTTCCATTTTTACTGCTTAAGCTTATATGTTAGGAAGCTGTATATGTGCTTTGCTGAAATTTGGTTATATGAATTTACAGTAATAGTGATTTAGATTCAACAATAGAAGTTTTTCTACAAGTTTTTGTTGATGTTTTATAACAGATCTGTCACTGATGATGTTTAATTATAGTGATTTGGTTACTAGTGTTTGTTATTCGTGATAACTGTTAGATTTTGAAGCTTGTAATCGCGCTTTCATAATCGTTACATTGCTTATTGCTTATTGATTTAGCGTTTTACTTTTAGTTGCTGCTGTGTTTTAAGTCTTAAGGCCTGCTGAGCATTCTAATATGCTAGAAGACTGCATACTATTGTTGGCTGCTGATTTTGGGTTTTATAGACCTCATTCTTAAGCGTAGCTAGTATTTTGGTATAACTCGTTTTCAGCTTGTTGTATTGTATTTTTAATTGTTCCTGTTCTTGATTCTTTTGCTGCTATATGAGTTTTACATTAGGAGATATGACCTTACTTTGATTTAGATTTAAGCTGTTACATTTAATAGTATTTATCTACTGATTATTTAGTTTGTGCCTATATGTTTAGTTTACTATCTGTTTAATTTGGTAGCTTGTGTTTTGGAAGATTTCATAGCTTGATATTTAATTTGTATTATAATTTACTGATAAAATCAGCAGACCGAAACTTCATTTTGGATTGCTGTGAAATAATAATCTGAACTCCAAATAATAAATTGTTAAAAGATTAAACCAACACTTTGTAGCAAGCAGGTCTCGAACTCGAGACCTGCCCCACATATGTCCAACGCTTCACCATCTGATCTGTGTTAACTTTTTGTTACAAGTATTGCGATTAGAGTTTATATCACGTTTGGTATAAACTGTCATTTTAAATAACAAAGTATTTTTCATCAAATTGTTTTACTGTTAAAATATTTACATTGTAAACGTGAATTATTCTTATAAAAAGTTAAGTTTTTGACTAATGATTAGATTAGGATTTAAATATAAAAAAAAATTATTTTAGAAATTCAATTAGTTTTTAAATAATTATATTTTAATAAAGTTAGTTTTTAAATAAATTAAATTTATATAATTTTTAGAAGTAAAATAGTTTTTTTTATAGATTTTAAAAATAGTGTAAAAGTAATTTTATTTAATTAGATAAGTTTTTATTTGATTAGTTTATATTTTAATATAGCTTTAATTTTTAATTAGTTTTTTTTAGATAAATAATTCGGGTTACGATTCATGCACTTTAGGATAAAATTAAATAGTTTTAAATTGATAGATTTAGTTTTTAGTTTAAAAACCGAATACCAATTCGAATCAATTGTCCAAATCGATACAAAACGTCTCAAATTCATAAGATCTTCGTGTACAACGAACTTGGTTCACCAACGTGTTTAATTGATTTCGTCTTTGGTAATTTTAGTCTATTACTTTTTCCTAAAGGTAATTTACTAATTTACCCTATAACGTATCTAATTATCACTATACTATCCACGACACATCAACCGTCTCAAAGTAGACTACGAACGTAAAGAGTGAATCATAAGGATAAATTTACCGTCTGATGAGAGTCGTCAATTCAGAATTCCTGGAATAAGTTTGATTAAAAAATAATGGCACCATTGTTGCTTTCCAGTTTGTCACAAGCTTGATTCATAGATAATCTTGCGAGTTACCTACCGCAGTTCTGTTTGATGTTGACACTGGAAGGATTTACATCGTCACTGTGAACCCTAATGAGTGTCACTCTGAATGTTCTGGCAAGATCACACGGATTTCGCAAAGAAACCTAAAATCAAGTTTGAATCAATTAAGGATCCAAGCTTAGTTGCTTTCCAGTTCTCACAAGTTTGATTCGTGTAGAATCGCAAAAGTTACCTACCATGAGCTTGTTTGATGCTGGCTCAAGCAGGATTTCCATCTTCATTGTGAATCGCATCACTCAGATGTTCTGGCAATATCACAAGGATAATGCGTAGGACTCGATTGTGTCCTAATGAGATGATAGATTGATCTCTTTTTGGCTCTAGACTCGATAAGTGCATTTTGGTAATCAGAGGCTGGAGCAAACTGCCACCTTTTCAATATTAACTGACTCAGAGTGAGAAAGTCAATAGATACGTGTTGATCTCTGTTAGAAATACGTTTTTACGTATATTAGAAGTATCGGTCACTCCACAATATTATTTATGTTGTAATAGCTCGTAGTTAGTGTTACTTATTAAATTAAGTAAGAAACCGACCCATGGGCTTGTCATAGGTCGGCCCAAGCCCAAATAAGGGCCTTGGATATAAATACCCCTTTCCACCATGGAAAGGGGTTGGTTGTTGAACATTCTAGTTTCTCATTTGAATAAAACACACATAGTTTCTCTCTCACTTTCTCTCTCTAGTTTCTCTCTCTAGAAATCATCAACCCACTTCATAGATTCATAGGTTATCAAGATTCTACATTTGGTATCAAGAGCTATGGGGTGATTTAAGGTAATGGTTTGTGTTGTTATTTAGTTTTTTGATTGTATTAGTGTTCTTTAAGAAGATCCATCTTGATTCTTGGAGTTTTTGGTGTTTTTGTGATTGGGATTAGTAGATAAGTATTAGTTTTTACTTATTATTGTAGAAATCACAAAACTTTTTGGGTTATTTGGTAAAAATCTGGGTTTAATCTTCATTTTTTTGATCGACTGTATACTCGAACAAGTTTTCTGCTTCCCAGCAAAAGTTCCGAACCAAAAGTTCCGGATCAACCAAAGTTCCGGATCAAAAAGTTCCGAACCAAAAGTTCCGGATCAAGGAAAGTTCCGGATCAAAAAGTTCCGAACCAAAAGTTCTGGATCAAGGAAAGTTCCGGATCAAGGAAAGTTCCGGATCAAAAGTTCCGAACCAAAAGTTCCGGATCAAGGAAAGTTCCAGATCAAGGAAAGTTCCGGATCAAGGGAAAGTTCCGGATCAAGGGAAAGTTCCGGATCAAGGGAAAGTTCCGGATCAAGGAAAGTTCCGGATCAAATCTTCCGAACCAAAAGTTCCGAATCAAGGATTTCCGAGTCAAAATCTTCCGAATCAACACTTACGAATCAACAAAAGTTCCGGATCAAGGGATATTTTACTTGTTTTTTCGACGATTTTTTAGAGGATTTAATCTTGGTTTCTTACAACAAAAACTCAACACAAATCACAAGCTTTATTTCACTGCTCGATCAACCGATAATCTTTGTCTCTTTGAAGTGAACAAAATGAATCCAAATTCATTAATGCCTCAGATGACATCACTTACGGATATTTCCGTCATTACGGGAACGGATAATCGCCCTCCAATGCTCATCAAAGAAGTTTTTGAAGCATGGCAAGGCCGGATGATGTCTTACATTAAGGGAAAACCGACATATGGGAGGCTTATGGTCAAGTCAATTCTAAATGGTCCACTTGACTATGGTACCATCGTGGTTAACAATGTGACTCGACCACGAGAATTTGAAGAACTTACACCAGCTCAACAACTTGTTGCAGATGCAGACGAAAAGGCTCTTCAAACCATTCTCCAAGCTCTTCCACATGACATCTATCGAATGGTAAGTCAGTATACGGTGGCAAAGGATTTATGGGAACGTCTAAAGGTGTTGCTACAAGGTACGTTTCTTACCAAACAGGAAAGGGAATGTCAGTTGTATGATCTGTTTGATAGATTCACGTACAGCCCAGGGGAAACGCTTCACGACTATTACTTCAGATTCACTACTCTCATGAATGATCTGAATGTATACAATCTCGTGATTGCTCCATTCCAGGTTAACACCAAATTTTTGAATACTTTACCTCAAGCTGAATGGGGTGAGTATATTACCGATGTTAAGTTAACCAGGGATTTGCATAAGTGCAATTTCGATCAACTCTATGCTTTTCTTCAGCAGCATGAGAAACATGTGATCATGCACCGTTCGCCTCGAGGTATGTACCCTGATTCTTTAGCATTGATGGCGAATCAACCAAGCTTGTCACACAACAACACTCCTTATATTTTGGGACACCAAGCCTATCATCCATCACCTTACATGACACCAAGCTTCCCCCAATATTCGATTCTACCACAACCACCCACCTCACATCAGCAACAATATCGGTTTAATGCACCTTCATCACAATATGCTTCACAACCTCACCCAGCAAGCATTGCACCTTATGCTCAGCCTTCATATTCTTCTTATCAAGAGAATGCAGCATATCCATCAAGCTACTCTGATCACATGAGTATTCCTTCTAGTGATTATGCAGCTCAACAAGACCAAGCAATGTATTGTGATGATGAGGAAGTCCCCATTCCTGTATTCAAACAAGGAACTGACCCAGTTGAAGTGTTAACCACTATGTCTGCTTATCTCACAAGGATATTAGGCAAACGAGGATTTAGAGGACCAGCTCCTACTAACAATCAGCTGAGGAATTCATCCAATTCTCGCCAACAAGCTACTATTGAGAATGGCAGGGTAATGGTTCAACCTATTCAACCTTATCAGGGGAGACCTACTACATCAACCACCAATGCACGCACGGTCAATCCTGCTCCAATGGTCAACACTCCTCCACGGGCTAATTCCACAGGCAAGTTGAGAATGATTACATGCTATAACTGCAAGGAAGAAGGTCACATGTCCAGGGATTGCAAGAAACCCAAGAGGAGAAGGGATGGTCAATGGTTTGCAGAGAAGATTTATCTGGTGAATGCTCAGGCACAAGGAAGGGAACTTGATGAAGAGGAGCTTGCATTTCTTGCTGATCCAGGTATTGCTGAACAAGACGTTGTCACTACACAGAATGCAACATACCAAGCAGATGATCTTGATGCTTATGATTCAGACTGCGATGAACTTCAATCTGCACAGGCAGCTCTTATGGCAACTATCTCTAGCCTAGGTCTAGAAAAGAGATCTGAGGTACTTATTAATACTACTGATGCTAGTATTCAACCACATCAAGTTGTGCAAGAGCGTGCTGATTTGAATGAATCTTCGGTGGTGAGTCTTTCAAATGAGGAGACAATCAATGATAGTAATATCAATGTGAGTCCCCAGACTTTGAGTGAATCACAACCGGGAGCCATTTCGCATACGCATACTCCTGCTCAACAAGATTTGGTCATGGTTCCTGCTACATTACTTAGCCAAATGAATGCTGCACTCTTAGAAACCATAGCTAAGAATAAGAATTTGTCTGATGAGCTTGCCTTATGCAACGAGAAAGTTCAAACTTTGGAATTAGTGCCTTCGTCTAGTGTTCTAACAAATCCCGAATATGATCATTTTCGAAACAAACAAATGGGTCATTTGTAAGAAATTGAAACCTTAAGAGCAGATCTTTCTAATGAACTTAAAGAAAAAGAGTTAGTAGTCACTAATTTTCAAAAACTTCAAACGGATTTTGAATTACTCGAGTCTAAGAAGAATGAAATGGAAATTAATGCGGCTAATAAGATTAGAAGTCTAGATTATTTGATTTTAAGACAATACGCTGCCTCTCAACTAGTGCACTTATTTGATGCTTCGTTTAGAGAATTTAACTTATCACGTCAAAAAGGCCTTCCCCCTAACCCACGGTATGCAAAACAAGCTTTTAACCATAGTCCAAGACTTTATAATGCAACCCAATTAGGATTGGTCTTAGACCTGATTGTTATTTTCGATGATCGCACCAATAAGGATCTAGTTGATGAGAATCGGTCATATAATTTTGCAAAATATCCCGATTGTGATTATTTTAAAATGAATCAGGAGCTTGCTAAAACGGATTTTAGAATTCGCTTCCATATGGACAAAGATCTCATTACAGCACCAACCTACATGTTAAATGAAGAAAACCCTAGTACACTTCCTACACTTGTCAAAATGGAAGGACCTAAGGAAATTCCAAAGGATCTTCCACCTGTTAGCACTGTATGGTTAAACTTGCAAGAGATTAATCAATACTTTGTTAGTTTTGACAAGGTCATTTTGGAATGTACGACTTCAAATGGCTTAAACGCCGGAGAATGGGCTTTCGAACACATGAACGAGGTGTTTAAAAATGAGATCAATCCGTTTGTCGAAAGTCTAAAAAGAAGTTTTGCATCTCTTTCGGAAAATCTTGAATTTGAAATTGTAGAAGTTCAAAAAGTGTTTTATGAAATGGACACCGCTTACGAACTACAATTAATTGAAAAGGAAAAGATTTTAACCGAATATGACCGATTCTTGTCCCAAGTAATTTCGTGTGATGTTCTTACTACTGTGAATGTTAATTATTCGAATGAGCTTACATCCGCTATGATTAACTGTGATGCTGTGAATATATGTGATGATGTGTGTGATCTCTCTGTAAATGTTGCTGATACTGTAAATGAGGTAGATAATCATTCTTGTCACGAATCTAACGCTGAATTTTTAAAGCTACAAGATTCTTACAGTTTACTTTCAAAACGCTTTAATCAACTTGAACAACATTGTATATCTTTAGAATTAAAACAACAAACTCAAAATGAGGATCTTTTGATAACAAATGGTTGTGAAAACGGTGTTGAGACGAGTGACAAGATGATTGCAATAGTTAAGGCATTAGAGGAAGAGATTATGAGATTGAAGAGAGATGTGTCATCAAATGAAACACTAAAATTGGAACTAGAGGCTGCAGAGTCTAAAAACCAGGACTTAGAAATTAGACTTTCGTCTATTCTAGGGGAGATGGATCGTGCAAGACAGGGAATGTCCAAATTTATGGTTCACTAGAAGAACGCTTCGCGTTTAATGCGGCACAACAACAATCTTATGTTGAACAATTGAACCAAAAATGTGAGGAAATCTCTGACTTAAACATCCTGCTCATTGACAAAAACATGGTTTTGGCCGAGTTAAAGGAGACACTTCTTCTCACCCGACAAGAAGCTGTTAATAACTTAGCTACCAACTCTGCACCGTCCTCTAGTGCTCCAACAACCAAGTCAGTAGTGCTTTATAAGAACCCGCTTCATAAGAGAAACCCGGTTACCTACGATGATTATATGAGGAATGCCATTAAGCATGTAGATCTTGTTAGGGATATTTTAGACGATCTTTATGCCTTAGATCCCTCAAGTAGCTACTATTATTCAGCCCATGAATATATTAAGCGAGTTCAATATTGCTTAGCTTATTTGCAATACATAGGTAAACCATGTTCTGCACTACTCACTAATAGACCCATTGCTGTAACTCCATTCAATAAGACCCCAGGAGCAAAACCGTCATTGGCACCATCAAGTAAGGCACCTTTAAAATCTGTTGCTAATGTTCCCACTTTGCCTTCTACAGGAGTAAAAGAGTCTACTAAGGCTAAAGGATCACCACTCAAGAAAGATAAGATCAAGCCCTCCACTAGTAGTACCAACAAGAAGAAAGTAGAAGCTCACCATAGGAATGTTAGTTCAGATTTAAATAAAAAGAATCATGTTAAGACTAAAAGCTCTGTGCCTGTGCAGAAGCCTAAACCATTTGTGAATTCTGATTTGAAATGTTGGAATTGTAATGAATGTATGTTTTCCCAACGTCATGATTTGTGTCTTATTGATCATGTGAATGAAATGAATGCCATTAGGAATGATCTTGAATGGAAGCCAACTGGTAGAACTCGTGCCCAAGTTGGCTGGCAATGGCGTCCCACTGGTAGGACCTTTACATTAGATGGAAAAATGTGCCCTTTAACTAGGAATGCATCCATTGAGGTTAGGTCTGAGCGTCCTTTCGTTAGGCACACTAGCACTAAAGTATGGAAACAACGCCCTTTAATTAGGTCAGCCCCCACTATAGTTCCTATCAGTGAAGAAATACCTCAGGATTTAAGCCAACTAGAATCTACACCACCAACTAGGAAGAAGAAGGCTAGGAAATCTAAGAAACCTAAAGTTAGCAAATCTAAGATTATTAAATCTGACCGTGCTAATAACAAGGAACATTCAGATTCCGATACCTCTACATTGTCCTCGTCTGGTGATATTTTCAGGTGGTCCAAATCATCCTCTGGTATTTGGACTCCGGTTGTTCAAAGCATATGACCGGAGATCGCTCGATGCTCCGAAATTTCGTCAGCAAGTTTCTTGGAACGGTTAAATTCGGTAATGATCATATAGCAAAGATAATGGGGTATGGTGAATATCAGATTGGAAACGTTACGATTTCAAGGGTATACTATGTAGAAGGTCTTGGTCATAACTTATTTTCAGTAGGACAGTTTTGTGATTCCAACCTAGAGGTTGCTTTTCGACAACATACTTGTTTCATCCGCAACTTGGAAGGAAAAGACTTGTTGAAGGGATCTCGTGGTGCAAATCTTTATACGTTGTCCCTACAAGACATGATGGCCGCCTCTCCAGTATGTCTTCTCTCTAAAGCATCTAAGACCAAGTCATGGTTATGGCATCGCAGATTATCTCATCTTAACTTTGATGCTATTAATCATCTGGCTAAAAACGAATTAGTTCGTGGTCTTCCAAAGCTCAAATTTCACAAGGATCATTTATGTTCCGCGTGTTCAAGGGGGAAAAGTACCAAGAAATCATACAAGCCCAAAGCTGAAGACACCAATCAAGAAAAACTTCATCTTTTGCATATGGATCTTTGTGGGCCAATGAGAACTGAAAGTGTGAGCGGTAAGAAATTCATTCTTGTTATTGTGGATGATTTCTCCAGGTTTACATGGGTTAGATTTCTACGTACAAAGGATGAAGCACCGAAGGCTATCATCACTTTTCTGAAATTCATTCAGGTACGTTTAAATAGTACTGTCCGCCGTATTCGTACAGACAATGGAACAGAGTTCGTCAACCAGACTCTTCGTGATTACTATGAAGGAGTTGGTATCTCACATGAAACATCCGCTGCACGTACTCCACAACAAAACGGTGTCGTTGAAAGACGGAATCGTACGCTTATGGAAGCTGCTAGGTGTTGATCCCAAACTTAGATCGATTAAGCTTTGTGTATACGAGATTAGATCAAGTACTACACGTAGAGAAACCTTTGCTTATGAATAAAGTAACAAAGTGTTATGCGGAATTAACACTTGATCTAAAACACAATGATGTTAAACAAACTTTCACTTGTATTAGAATAATCGTACTTGGTTACAATGAAAGAGTTTAACTTGCGAATACTTATGAAAACTGATATATAACTTTAACCTAAAAGACCTTCTTTTATAGAACAAGAAGTCTTGTACAATAAGCTACGAATCAACTATTCTAGGTAAAGATAATAATAGAAAATACAATGTCGTGCTTATCTTTACCATACATAAATAAAGAAACAAATAAACAAAAGATACGTATGAAGATATTCCATCAGTGTCAATCTTCAAGGCTGTCAGCGTTGACTTCTTCAATGTCAACACTTGGCTGTCAGCGTCCAATGTCATCCTATCAGCGTTGACATTCTTCTTATCAGCGTCTAGTGAACTGACCCATATTTTATTCCCAACAATCCTCCCCTAAACTTGATATCCATTCCAATGATCAAGTTTCTGAATAAAAACTTAAGACTTAGGAGGAATCTTGCAAAAACTTCTTATGTTGGTGATAAACATATCTGATCAAGTCCTTGGCCACATCACTAGTATAATCAATCTCTAAGGGTGTCTCTAGCATCTTCTCCAACACTTCTTTGGACAAGAAATAGTCAGCATCCATAAGTAAATACTCTGAAAACTTTGTAGAGCTCATATGAAATACACCACAAGTAGAATAAAGCCTCCAATAAAGATTACTGAGATCATCTTCAAGATCCTTCCATATGGCAGGATCTGCTTCTTTTGGACCACACAAAGTCATAAATGTGTTCCAAAGTCTTATTCCATTTGCTGAAGTAGGTGCTTCAGCTGTATACTTGGCCTCTATTAATCTCCATAGATGCACCAAGTCTTCCCTGTCTATGCTTGCAAATATAGAAATAACTGAAGTGAAAGTATGTACCTCCTTTCCAAATCTGCCAATCTTCCAAAATCCACACTCATCTTCATCAAAACTGATGATTGGATTTCTATCATCTAGAGGTACTACATTTACCAAATCTGAAGCTTCCAATGGAGAAAGCTTGAGATGCTTCCTTATAACACCTTCAGTTGGAAAATACACATCCATGTCTTTAGGAAATTGGAAAGGATCTCCTTTCTTCACTGGTCTTTGAGCAATCCTCATTTCCTTTTGAATCTGCATTTCCTCAGCAAGCTCTTGTTTCCTTTCTTCTGAAAGAAACTTGTAGACATTCTGTTCTTGCACCTTCCTCCAAATAGGATGTGCCCTATACTCTAGCTCCTCAAAAGATAAGGCCAGCAACTTCTTTGATGTCCAATTAGGCTGATGACATCTAAGCAACTTATAGTACAACTGCCTTCTATCTCTTTTGAGCCAGGTCTTGACCTCTTGTGCATTAAACCTCATAATCACCTTTATGTCATCTTGTACCCTGAGAAGTACTTCCAACCCCCAAATTTGATCTGACAAGCTCATCCCTGGGTTGTCCATAACCTTGTCTTCCCAAGCATGGTACATTCTGGTGATTTCTGGTAGGTCCCAATCAATCTGATTCTTCAACTCACTCAACCTTTCCTTTGCAAGCTCATCCCCATATTCAAGCCTTTCTGGATCTTCAATAATTTGAATACTTGAATCTGAGCTATCACCTTCTTTATCATCACCACTTTCTTCCTCACTCTCAGAAACAACAAATGGTGATCTTCTACTCCTCTTCAAATCTCTTTCCACAAGTTGTGCAGCCAACTGTTCATCAAATGCAATTTGTGCTGCATCTTTCTTTGGAACATCTTCTTCAATTAAAATACCTTTACCTTTGTCTTTTGGATCAATAATTGGTAAAGTGGAAGAAGAAACCTGTGTAGACACATCTTTGATGATTGTTGATGGCTGGAATACATCAACACCACCTGCAACTTTATCAGCGTTCAAGTTACTCCTATCAGCGCCACGATTACCTTTGTCAGCGCTGGATGTGTCAGCGTTCAAACCTGTATCAGCGCCCAATGTTTCTTTGAAAGTTCCTTCCAAGTTTAATGGTGTCACCTTGGATGTATCAATAACTGGGTGCTTCTTCAAGTTGGTGAGAGCTTCAGCAACCTGTAAAGACTCACTAAATTGTGAACTCTTCTCTGAACTCTTCTCACTAGCTGTATGAATCAGCTCATCCTCCTCATCCTCTTCATCCTCCCCTTTGGAAGATTCCTCCATTAGACTCCTGCTACTTGGATTCTCCAAAATAGTTACCCGCTCCCTCAAAACTTGGAGTTCACGTCCCTGTTTGTTGACAATTTGTACAAGACTGACATTTTGCTTTTGCAAGCTAATGACAGCCGCCGTCAATTCAGTCATAGTCATAGGTTCCAATCTGCCCTCAGCTAGAATGGGGATTTGACCTCCCAAAGTAGAATCATAGGGCATGGATGAGGTCTTAATGATGTTGGGACTGTCTTGACCAGCATCTAAGCCTGTATCAATAGCCCCAGCCTCACCCATTTCACCAGTCACACTTGTGGAGGTGGTTCTCTCTGCTACAAGGCTAGGATCACTAGAGGAGAACACTCCAGTAACCCTTTGGCGTTTAGTCAACCTAGATTGTAATGGGGTGGAAGATGAAGTAGATTGTGTGGGTGTTGGTTGGTTAAGGGGTGTTTGGGATTGTTCAGGAATTGTATCAGTGTTGGGATTGGCTGTGTCAGCGCCCACATTGTGAGTGTCAGCGCTGGGTTGGTCAATGTCCATGTTTTCTGGTGAAGGTAATGGTTCATGAATAGGCTCAAGTTGGGGTTCAGGGTCAGGTTGTGGTTGTGGTTGAGCAGCCTGAATTACTTCAAGCATGGGTTGGGTAAGAGGTATGGATTCGTTTGTGGAGCTCATTTTAGCAAAAATGGTTTTCTGTTGTTTAGGGATCTCATAAAAAGTGTCATGATCCCTAGAACAATATTCTTGTAAATCAAAGACCATTTGCAAAAATCTAGGGTAAGCCAAAGTCATTTTACTTCCCTTATTTTTACACATCCCTTCAAAAATCATTTTTGAAAAATTATACTTAAGCCCACGTGTTATACAAACCAAAGCACTTGCAATTGACCTGTTTATTTCATTAAAAGAAGTACATTTTGGACTTAAGCATTGTAAAAGGACATGTATCAAATATTTCCAGTCAGAGGGAAATTCCTGCTTATGATATTTATTTAAAGTGACATCAGCAGGAATAGGATAACCCAATTCCCTAAGACCTTGTTCTATTGTTGCAATGGCAAGGGTAGTCACACCATCAGCGTCATCAAGACGCAAAGCTTGGCGAACCAAGGCTTTAGTGACCACCCATGTTCTTCCATGAACAGTAGATGTTAATGTGGTCACTCCATTAGCTGTTGTGGAACTTACATTGTTCCAAAACTGTCTAATGTATGCGACAGGGACTAATGGTGTATGAGAAAGTGCATACCTCAATGAAGATGCATTTAAAAATGCCACCATCTGTGAATACTGAGGAAACAAATCATCATCAGCAGTCAAGTAAGCTACCATATTGTGTTGGCTCTTGAACTCCAATGTTAAATTCTTTGAGTTGAATTTGGGTGCCATGTTTGAAAGCTGTTTAGGTTATGTGAGATGGGAAAATCTAGGAGAAAAATGTTAGACAAGAAAATATGAATACCCAGAATAAAAAGATTAGCCAAATTTATAGGAGAGATGCATGATTTTGATTGGTCAAAAATGAGGCAGTTATATTCAAAGAATAATGATGAAAATATTGAATCAAATATAACTTATCTCATGCATTAATTAAAAGTAACAACTCCCCAAAATTACGGCCAAAGATTAGTCAAAAATAACAACTGGGTAGGGCCCACTAGGTGTCAACGGTCAAAAATAGCCCATCAGCGCCCAACGGCTATATTTTCTTGTCAGCGTTTGCCTAAAGCCTTGTCAGCGTCACGATTGGACGTAACAGCGTTTGGAGAAAAACTTGTCAGCGTCTAAAAAATAAAAATATTGAAAAAGAAAAAGACCTTAACAAAGTAATTTATCCTAAGGGAAATATCTTACAAGTTGATAATAATTACTGGGCGGCAAGCACTGTCCATTTATGCACACTTGCATAAGCAAGATAGACACAAATGTCCTTTAGAGTCCCTTGCTAACCAAAATACTTACCAACAAAGTTACTTCACAAAATTCTTTGTAACTCCCAGGTAAACCCATAACCAAAGTATTCCCAAGTCTCCCATCAGACCACAACCAATTCTAGGCCAAAGATGTCTTGGCAGCATGCAAAGTTGATATACTATGCATGCTACAGTGCCTCATGGTTTAGTAAAACTAACCCATACTCACCTGTGGACACAATCTAGAATTGTGATGAGAGTATTGTAAGAATACCCAAGAGTCCTAAAGGTTCCTTAAACCTCCCCTTAAACTATGATACATGAGTTCTCAAAATATATATGAACATTAAAAATTTATGTCAAGATAGGAATATAAATATTCCAACCATCATCCATAAACAAAACATGTCCAAATAGCTCTTCAAAGATCCATAAGCAACTCTGTATCCAATGGCATAAAGCTACCACCTACCTACACATTTAGATGAAAACCACAAAACTAACATTTGTTGCTGACAGCGCCCCGACAACACTTGTCAGCGTTGAAGGAACTCTTGTCAGCGTTAGACAATAATATCTCCAACAACGGCAAAATAACACTTAACCGCGTTACAGTTACCTTTGTCAGTGTTAGAAAAATAAAGTGGAAAATCTAAATCATCACAAAGACCAATAACAATGCATTATCCTGTACATACTTTTACAAAAAGGTTCCAAAACACATATTAAGAGAGATTAACCATTCTAATATTTGTTACCAAATATTGAAATCTTCCAGCATCAAAAGGTTTAGTTAATAAATCAGCCACATTGTCTTCTGTGGCTACCCTATCTGGTTGTATTAAACCTTTCTCAAAGCAATCTCTTATAAAATGATGTCTAATTTCTATGTGTTTGGTTTTAGAATGATGTACAGGATTTTTAATAATGCATAAAGTACTGTTATTGTCTACAAAAATCTTGGTATGCATAAAATTATACCCATAATCCAACAGCTGGTTCTGAATCCATAAGACTTGTCCACAACAAGCAGCTGCTGCAACATATTCTGCTTCAGTTGTAGAGTTTGCCACCACTGTTTGTTTCTTGCATTGCCAAGATATCAATCTGCTCCCAAGAAATTGGCATCCACCAGTTGTGGATTTCCTATCAAACTTGTCACCACCATAGTCACTGTCTGAATATGCAATAAGGTCCAAGGGAGAATCTTTTGGGTACCACAATCCAAGATCTGGATAACATCTTAGGTACCTAAAAACTCTCTTCATAGCAAAAAGGTGACATTCTTTGGGAGTCACTTGATGGCGTGCACAAGCACACACAGCAAACATGATGTCAGGTCTTGAGGCTGTAAGATACATCAATGAGCCAATCATTGATCTATAGTGCCTAACATCCACATCCTTTCCAGCTCCAATTTTTCCCCAAGGGTGTTGCCTATCCATAGGAGTGGAAGCCTCCTTCTCATGTGGAGAAAAACCATATTTCTTCAAGATTTCAGCTACATACTTGTCTTGGGAGATGAAGATACCATCTTCTTTCTGCTGAACTTGTAACCCTAGAAAGAAGTTCATCTCACCCATTGCACTCATCTTGAATTTATCTGTCATGAGCTTGGAAAAGTCCTCACTCATTTTTGGATCAGTAGACCCAAAAATGATATCATCAACATAGACCTGCACAAGCAACACATGTTTTCCTTTCTTCTTTGTAAACAAGGTCTGATCTATGGTGCCCCTTTTGAAACCATTCTCCACCAAGTAGGTGGACAATGTACCATACCATGCTCTTGGGGCCTGATGAAGTCCATACATAGCTTTCTTCACTCTATAAACCTTGTCTGGATTCTCAGGATCTTCAAAACCAGGAGGTTGCATGACATATACTTCCTCAACAATTGTCCCATAGAGGAAAGCACTCTTCACATCCATTTGATAAACAGTGAAGTTCATACAAGAGGCATAAGCTAGAAAAATTCTTATAGCTTCAATTCTTGCAACTGGTGCAAAAACTTCTTCATAATCTATGCCTTCCTCTTGTGTATATCCCTGAGCTACCAAACGTGCCTTGTTTCTGACCACAATGCCTCTTTCATCTTTCTTGTTCCTTAGAACCCATCTTGTCCCAATTGGTCTCACATATCTAGGACAATCAACCAGCTCCCAAACATCCTGTATAGCAAATTGGTGAAGCTCATCCTGCATTGCTTCCACCCAACTTGGTTCTTTGAGAGCATCAAAAATCTTCTTGGGTTCTTCCTGTGACAGAAAACAGGCAAACAAACATGCTTGTACAAGAGGGGTATCAACCTTCTTGTGTATATTGGCAATAAATCCACCAAGACCTTGATGGGATCTTCTTGTCTGAACTGGAGCCATAACATCACCAATGATTTGAGATGTGGGGTGATCCTTAGCTGTGGAAGTGAGAACTCCTCCTTCAAAAAGTCTGGTGTCCTCAACTTCACGCTCCATGTTGCCAATATCTTCTTCCTCAGATTCTTCTTGAGCAACAGAAATCTCTTCATGAACATTGGAAGGTCCACCCTGTTCAAAATGGGAAGAGAAAAGCTGTGTAAAGGTGTCTCCAAAGTCTGATCCTTGTTTGTCAGCGCTTGGGCTAACAACGCTTGAACTGTTGTTGTCAGCGTTGGAGCCATCAGCGTCTGAATTGGTCGTGTCAGCGCTTGATTTCCCTTTGTCAGCGCCTGAAGAATCATGCATGTTTGTATTTGGTGGTATTTGAACACCACCATTATCTTTCCTAGCAGCAGTAGCAGCAGCATAATACTCATCTGTCCATATAGGAAGTGTAACATATTCTTGTGTAGGAGATGATTCAACTGCTGGTGGTCCATCCTTCTTAGCAACCTGTATACCTGAAACATTACCAATTCTCTTTTCCAAAACACTTGAAGTTTCCTTCACAATGTCTGGATCAGTAACAGGCATATAATTTAAAGCTCTAGATAAAGGTTCTAAGTCAAACAACCAATTTGGACCACTTTCAGGATCACTAGGTTTACTTTCTAAAAACCTAACATGTACCTTTTCAAGTATACGTTTTTCCTTTTTAATGTAAACCCTATATCCTTTACTCTGCACTGAATAACCCATGAAGTAGCCGTCATCACCTTTAGAATCAAATTTACCTAGGGCCTCACTAGTTTCTAAAACAACTACATGACATCCAAAAGGCTTGAGAAAGCCAATATTTGGCTTCCTTCCCCAAAGTAACTCATAAGGTGTCTTATTATGTATTTTGTTGACCAATGCCCTATTTTGAACATAACAAGCTGTGTTAACAGCTTCAGCCCAAAAGGCTATAGGAAAGTGGGCATCAGCCAACATGGTTCTGGCTGCTTCAATAAGGGTCCTATTCTTCCTTTCAGCAACCCCATTTTGCTGTGGGGTTCTAGCTATGCTAAACTGCCTAGTAATCCCTTTCTTGGCACAAAAATCATCTAACAACTGATTTCTAAACTCACCCCCATTGTCACTTCTAATAATTTTGACCTCATTACCATTCTTCTTCTCTATCTGGGTAATGAAATTAATCAGACTTTGGGCAGTTTCACTTTTCTTGGCTAAAAAGAAAGTCCATGTAAACCTGGAATAATCATCAGTGATAACAAAACAATATGATTTACCCTTTAAACTTTCTATATTAGTTGGACCAAACAGGTCCATATGCAATAAGTGAAGTGGTTTAGAACTAGAGTGCACCTGTTTAGACCTGAATGAGACCTTGTGCTGCTTGCCCTTAAGACATGCAACACAAGAGTGGTCATTGTGGAAAGCCTTTTCAGGCAAACCATCAACTAAACCAAGCCTCACAAGTCTATTGATATTCTTAAAGTTTATGTGCCCTAATCTCCTGTGCCAAAGATTACTTTCATCTACTGAGGCTTTAGCATACAGACATGACATTTTATTATTTATCTTAATTCCATTAAGATTCACATTATATATGTCTTTATGCCTTGGTGTTCTAAAATCTATGTATTTTTCCTCAGGTAGCTTATAATCTTTGCTTAACACCAAGCACTCAGTATCTGTGAAAAGAACCTTATTTTTGTTATCACACACTTGTGATACACTAAACAAATTATAATCCAGTTCTTTTACCAAGAAGACATTTTCAAACCGTAGATTGTTGGTGAAAAGGGTTCCTTTTCCAGTGATGGTGCCGTAGCCCCCTCCAAAGTATACCTTATCACCATCTTGAATAGGAGAGAAATTGGTCAGATAGTCTTCCTTTCCTGTCATGTGCCTTGAGCATCCACTATCCCAGTATCCATAATCATTGATCTTCTTCTGAATGCCCTGCACATAAAGAAAACACATTAGTTTTCTTTGGGAACCCAAGCCTTGGAAGACTTGGATTCATTTGGTTGTTCAACAAGAACAGACTTGGTTCTCATAACAACCCTATTTTCATCCCTGTTTGAATGAAATTCCCAGTTAACCCCAATTGGTGTTGACAATGCCTTTGAAATATAATGAAACCTGTTGCATGTCATAGAAACACCAGTAAAATTAGGGTTTTGGTCTTGTTTTGGTCTCCATGTTAAGCTAGTAGAAGCTTTAGACCTATTTCCCTGTGGTTGCAAATACCTAGGTTTAGCAGTGTGTCTGTCAGCGCTGAAATTTCTCTTGTCAGCGCCCCGATTGCTCTTATCAGCGTTGAACCTAGGGTTTGCTACAGGAACCCATTGCCTATTTGACCAAGTGTTTGACTTTTGAAAAGGTCTTAGGCCTTGTGTGTTAGACCCTCTAGAAAAGAATGGGGCTGGTCTAACAACTTGTGAACTTTTGTTCACAAAAGTATTGGGTCTGACAGTGTTTGACCTATGTTGACTTTTGTCAGCGCTGAAATGGTTCCTATCAGCGTTGACATTGGAAGCGTTGACACATTTGTAGGCCAAATGTGAGAAGCTACCACATGTGTAACAAGCTTTTCTAGACATAGTCTTAGGTCTAGAAGCAAAGAAGCCTGTTCCATGGTTACTAACTTGGCTTTTTGGTGACCTAGTATTCCTATACATCTCTGCATACTTAACACTAGGTTTTCTAACAGTTTGTGGGCCAAGGTCAACAGCTTTGCCAGTGGTAGGGTGTGTGATCTTAATAGGTTTAGGATCATTGGGAACCATAATTGGTATCATGTTTGGTGTGGGCTCATTTGGACTTTCACACAACAACCCTCCCTTAACAAACAAGGTGTGGTTAGCTTTCTTCCACTCATCTAGGTCAGTCAGTTTTTGCTTGTATTCCTCAACTGGGGAAGTCACTCTAGGTGGAGGAATAAATTCCTCCTCTTGGCATTCTGGCAAGCCAGTCCAAGATAAGTCCTTTGATTGAACACCATAGAAATCCCCAGCTGGTGGTGGAACACCAGTATAATTATTCATCCCAATCCCACTCATATCCTTAGAGTCTCTTTGTTTACTAACACACTCTCCTAGGGATTGTGTGGCCTTATCAAATCTCTGGATTTTAAGACTCACATTATCTTTATTTTTGTTAGCCTCCTCTAACTGAGCTATCAAATCAAGATTAACCCTATTTACTATATCTTGAACATCCTTACTCTGATGTAACTCATGTTTTAAGATATTTATTTGATCCTTTAAATCAAACTCCATTTTCTTATACTCAGCTACTGTCTTTTCTGTTTGGGTAAGAGCAATTTGATAATTAGATACTTTGCATCTTTCAGTACTTGCCTCATCTAATAATTTAACTATCTCTTGTTTTAATTTTTCAGTATTTAAACGACAACCCTTAGAACAGAAAGCATCATCATATACCTCATTATCTGATGAAGAGGAGGAGTGTGCCATGAGAGCATATTCAACATGCTCTTCTTTAACTTCAGCAACCAAAGCTCTGTCCTCTTCCTCATTCTTAGCCATCCAGCTCCAATCCCATTCTCCAACTCCATCAATTTGTTGAACAGCAACCATGGCCTTGGGATCTGGGCTCTTAATCATTTGGCTTGAAGGCTTCCCAGCATCAGATCTTCTTGGAGATCTACATTCCCTCATAAAGTGCCCCATCCTATGACAGTTGTAGCACTCAACCTTGGACTTGTCAAATCCAGCAACATCCTTAGCATTAAAGGTAATCTTCTTCTTGAACCTTTTATTAAACCTGTTTGCTCTTAAACTCACAAGAGCCATAGTCCACTTGATGTCCATCTCTTCCAATTGTTCATCACTTATCTGCTCAAGATCTTCATATGTAATCCTTGAATCACTGGGCAAAGAAGCAATGAATGCACACACAGTATCTAGATCAAAACCAGCAGGTTTAATTCTATCAGCGCCATGATTGTGTGTGTCAGCGCTTGAGTATAAAGCGTTGACAGGATATGATCCAGCGCTGACAGGCTGAGTTCCAGCGTTGACACATTGAGATCCAGTGGCTGGATGTCCATAGAAGTTCATGGAATCAAATTGACCTTCACTTTGTGAGAAGAAGGCCATGTTGCTACTGGAAGATTTATTATCACTATCCAATTGCCATTCATTCTCCAACAGTCTTAGTTTGTTGAAGATGTCATCAAACCTGGAAGTCTTGTGGGTATTATTGACAAGAATGGATCTTGTCTCAATCTTCCATACATCACCAAGGCTTTTGAGAAAAGTAGCATTCAATTCAGGATCATCAATCTGTGTTCCCATGAAGGAAAGTTGACTTGTGATGTCAAGAAGTCTACTTCTCACACTGCTGAGATTTTCATTGGGTTGAGCTTTAAAGACAGCATACTCATGCAAGAGTTGCTTCTTCTTTTCTTCTTTTGTGTCAGCATTGCCACCATATGCTACTTCAAGAGCTTCCCAAAGCTCTTTTGCAGACTCAAAGCGTTTGTACTTGTGCTGATTCTCATGACCTAGGGCATGTTTCAAGATGTTCAAGATTTTCATGTCCACCCTCTTCTTGGCTATATCTTCAACAGCTACAGCTCTCCCATCTCCAGGCTTTTCCACCTTATCAGCTTCAGGACAATTAGGAACAGCTGTCCTTGTGGCAATTGCAGCAGTAATCTTTGCTGCTTTGTCGAATGTTTTCCCATATTCGATAATCTCCCAAAGAGTGTAGTCATGAATAGCTATGTATTGCTCAAAATTGGACTTCCAAAGCTCAAAGTTCCTGGCATCAAACATGGGAATTTTGATACTAGGGTTTGAGGAGTTGTTTTGTAGCAAAGAAGCAGGTTGATCTGTGCCAGACATGGTGTTTTTAGGGTTTTTAGGGTTTTTGGTGTTTTAGGGTTCTTGCGTTACTTAAAGATCAAAAGTTTCTCAACAAGCTCTGATACCACTTTTTGATCCCAAACTTAGATCGATTAAGCTTTGTGTATACGAGATTAGATCAAGTACTACACGTAGAGAAACCTTTGCTTATGAATAAAGTAACAAAGTGTTATGCGGAATTAACACTTGATCTAAAACACAATGATGTTAAACAAACTTTCACTTGTATTAGAATAATCGTACTTGGTTACAATGAAAGAGTTTAACTTGCGAATACTTATGAAAACTGATATATAACTTTAACCTAAAAGACCTTCTTTTATAGAACAAGAAGTCTTGTACAATAAGCTACGAATCAACTATTCTAGGTAAATATAATAATAGAAAATACAATGCCGTGCTTATCTTTACCATACATAAATAAAGAAACAAATAAACAAAAGATACGTATGAAGATATTCCATCAGTGTCAATCTTCAAGGCTGTCAGCGTTGACTTCTTCAATGTCAACGCTTGGCTGTCAGCGTCCAATGTCATCCTATCAGCGTTGACATTCTTCTTATCAGCGTCTAGTGAACTGACCCATATTTTATTCCCAACACTAGGACTATGCTAATTTATGCGAACGCTCCATTGTTCTTGTGGGCAGAGGCTATATCTACTGCATGTTTCACCCAAAACCGTTCTATCATTCGGAAACGCCATGGAAAAACACCTTACGAGCTTCTACATGACCGTAAACCCGATGTTTCATTTTTTCATGTGTTTGGGGCTCTTTGTTATCCAAACATTAATAGTGAGAACTTGGGCAAGCTTCAACCGAAAGCCGATATAGGTATTTTCATTGGTTACTCACCCTCCAAGAAAGCTTACCGAATTTACAACCGTCGTCTTGGTAAGATTGTGGAAACAATGGACGCAGATTTCGATGAGCTGACAGCGATGGCTTCTGAGCAACGCAGCTCTGAACCCACGCTTCATGAGATGGGAACCGGTGCTATTAGTTCCGGATTAGTTCCCAATAATCCTACTTCTACATCATTTTTACCACCTACAAGGCCCGAGTGGGATAAACTGTTTCAACCGTTGTTTGATGAATTCTTTGATCCCCCAAATGATGAAGTTCCAGCACCTGTAGTGATAGCTCCAATTCCTGAAGTTGTTGCTCAAGCTAATGAAGCTTTATCTAATGCATCTTCAATTAACATTGAACCAGATGCACCTTTACCAAGTGATTCTCAAACTACACCTGAATCATCACCCTTACTTGTGCCTAATGATGTTGAAGAGGATTCTATTGATCACGATTTGGAATATGCTCACCTACAAGAGCTTCCTTTCTTTGGTGAAGCGATACTTGAAAACCCTTCAGCCGCGTCTACCTCAGAAGAAGCTCCTTCTATTGTTCACTCCAGACCACCTAGGATTGAAAAACATAGCACCAAATGGACAAAAGATCACCCAATTAGGAATGTCATTGGTAATCTCGATCGACCAGTCTCTACACGCCATCAATTACAAGAGAGTGCACTCTATTGCTACTTTGATGCATTTCTCTCCGAAGTTGAACCTAAAAATTGGCAACAGGCTATGACTCAATCATCTTGGATTGAAGCCATGTAGGAGGAACTAAATGAATTCCAAAGACTTGAAGTATGGGAATTAGTTCCTCTCCCTAACAAGGTTAACATCCTTACTTTGTTATGGGTTTATAAGGTTAAACTCGATGAGATGGGTGCAGTATTGAAGAATAAGGATAGATTGGTTGCTAGAGGATATAAACAAGCCTTGGGTATAGACTTTGAAGAATCTTTTGCTCCTGTTGCAAGATTGGAGGCTATTAGACTATTCCTTGCGTATGCTTCTCATATGAACATGATCGTCTATCAGATGGATGTGAAGACGGAATTCTTGAATGGTGAACTAAGGGAAGAAGTCTATGTTAGTCAGCCGGATGGGTTCGTTAGCACGGAGTTTCCTAATCATGTGTACAAGCTTAAGAAGGCTCTCTATGGGTTGAAACAAGCTCCACGTGCTTGGTATGATCTCCTTTCAACATATCTCATCTCGGAAGGCTTCTCCAAAGGCAAGGTGGACCCCACTCTATTCACTCTCAAGGAGGACAACGACATGATTCTGGTACAAATTTATGTTGATGATATAATATTTGCTGCCTCTAACATAGAATTGTCAAAACGCTTTGAGAAGATAATGTCCACACGCTTTCAGATGTCAATGATGAGAAAAATTTCATTTTTCTTAGGATTACAAATTTCTCAGAATCCCAGAGGCATCTTTATTAATCAATCCAAATATGCTCTAGAATCTTTAAAGAAATATAACTTTGAAAATTGTGACCCCGTGGACACTCCAATGGTGGAGAAATCCAAGTTAGATGAAGATAGGAATGGGACTATTGTCGATCCAAAACTTTACCGTGGGATGATCGGCACCCTTCTATATCTGACTGCTAGCAGGCCTGATTTGCAATTTGCCGTATGCATGTGTGCCCGGTATCAGGCTCGGCCTACCGAAAAGCACCTACATGTTGTTAAAAGGATCTTTCGGTATCTTAAAGGAACACTTCATCGTGGTCTATGGTATCCGAAAGATTCCTCCATTGCTTTAAGATCATACGCAGATGCCGATCATGCTGGGTGTCAAGACACGAGGCGTAGCACTTCTGGCTCTGTGCAACTCCTTGGAGACAGATTGATCAGTTGGTCTTCAAAAAGGCAGAAAAGCGCTGCAATTTCTAGCACGGAGGCTGAATACATCGCCATGTCCGGTTGTTGTGCTCAAGTCCTTTGGATGAGATCACAACTAACTGACTACGGTCTGGGATTCAACAAAATCCCGATGTATCGTGACAACAAGAGCGCCATTGCCCTTTGCTGCAACTATGTTCAACACTCCCGGGCCAAGCACATAGACATTCGCTACCATTTCATTAAAGAGCAGGTGGAGAACGGAGTGATCGAGCTGTATTTTGTCACTACTGAGTATTAGCTGGCAGATATGTTCACCAAAGCCTTAGATCAAGGACAAATCGAGTTTTTGATCGACAAGCTTGGCATGAAATCATTCACTCCAGCGACTCTCAAGGAATTGGCAGAAGAATCAGCTGAATAGTGGTGGTAAACTATTCAGGCGTATCCTTTGTTCGTGATCATGTATATTATCGTACATATATAAAACCACAAAAAGAAAAATACAAAAATATAAAACCAAGAAAAACCATAAAAAATATAAAACCTAGAAAAACCACAAAAATTATAAAATCAAGAAAAACCAAAAATATTTTTCGTTTTTTTAAATCGGGCATGTCTTTTAGTACGGTAATATTTACGGCTTTAGAAATGTCTATCAATATTGACACGGCGCCATAAATAGAGTCCGTATAAAAGTTGTACATTTTTAAAACATGCCCATCATGGCTTGTAGTTATTTCAGACTGCAACCCGGTTTTCATATTAAAGTCACGTATTTCCTTGGAAAACGTTGGCTCACAACGGGAATTAATTTTCTATGACATGATTTACAAGCCAAATCATGCAAAGGGATCAAGTTTATTTTACAACTTGGTCTAACACGAGTTAGTGTACGTCTCAGTGCATTAATTTGTCAAAATAAGAGAAATCTTATTGCCACCACGAATCAATCTTTTTCAAGACATTAATTGGAAATGTTTTTCATCAATATTTGACTCTTTAAACAATGACTACAGCTCTTTAAATAGAAAACGGGTCATCGTTTAAGGGGGAGAAAATATTAATTCATCTTCGTCATCAAAACGATTTTCAAAAGTGATTGTGGAAATTTAATTGGCTAAATGGTTTATGAGTGGTCTTGCTTTAGAATACAACTTGTGCTCGTTCAATGTGATAGGAATTGCTTTAAGATCTTGAGATTTGCTAATAGGTTGCGATGCTTAAGTTGTGTTGGCGAAATTTAACAATGGTTAGGAAAAAATGAAAAGATAAGGAATAAAAAGGGAAAAGGAGTGAAAACTGTAGGGACTTAAGTGACAGTTTGTGAAATTTGTCAAAAATTGACCTAAGTCAAACCAAAACCCCCCCGTCTTTCATCATTCACTGTTTCTGCTTTATTATCGTTCCGCCATTAACACACACTTACAACACACTCAAGCTCCAAAACTCTCGTTTTCAATCATCTAATCTGGTTCATTCGATTTAGAAGGTACAAACATCAATCTTTTGATTCTTAAATTCGCCTAATTCATGTAAATTCACTTAATTAAGTCGTTTGATTTAAGTTAATCAAGATTAGGGTTTCTGCCTTAAATTAGGGTTAATTAATTAAGGGTTTCTGATGGGTTTCGCTCGGAATATCATTAGATTGTGTTAAGTTGCCTTAGATTGCCTTAAATCTCACACACGCGCCTAGATTAATCTTTAATAGGGTGTGTTTAGAAGTTCCGGATGAACAAGGATTACAAACTTCCGAATGAAGGAAGTTCTGAACAAACTTCCGAATGAAGGAAGTTCCGGATGAACTTCCGAATGAAGGAAGTTTCGGATGAACTTCCGAATGAAGGAAGTTCCGAATGAACTTCCGAATGAAGAAGTTCCGAGTGAACTTCCGATTGAAGAAGTTCCGAATGAACTTCCGAATGAAGAAGTTCCGAATGAACTTCCGAATGAAGAAGTTCCGAATGAACTTCCGAATGAAGAAGTTCCGAATGAACTTCCGAATGAAGAAGTTCCGAATGAACTTCCGAATGAAGAAGTTCCGAATGAACTTCCGAATGAAGAAGTTCCGGATGAACTTCCGAATGAAGAAGTTCCGAGTGAACTTCCGAATGAAGAAGTTTCGAGTGAACTTCCGAATGAAGAAGTTCCGAGTGAACTTCCGAATGAAGAAGTTCCGAATGAAGGACTTCCGAATGAAGAGTTCCGAATGAAGGACTTCTGAATGAAGAGTTCCGAATGAAGGACTTCCGAATGAAGGAGTTTCGAATGAAGAGTTCCGAATGAAGGAGTTCCGAATGAAGAGTTCCGAATGAAGGAAAGTTCCGGATGAAGAGTTGTTGGTTTAGTAGTTGTTTGCTTGTTTTATTTACTTGATGAAATGTGTTATGCTTAGAAGTAATAATGATACATATCTATATATTTTTGTGCATCAACCTTTCATGTCTTATCTTAAGCATATACGATGACTAATCCAACAGTACAAGCAATCCAAGACTCTAGAGCAGCCGCAATTGCTGAAACACGAACCCTCAAGTTCATACCAAACATGTGACAAATCTAACATTTTCAGGTAGTTAAATATTTTCTCGTATAATATTTTGAAACTTATTTTTGTGTTGGTTGACGAACTCACAATTTACGGATTTAAATTTGGGCTTACGTGCATAATTTGGCGTCTTTTACGACTAAACCGGAAACCTTAGGATTACGTATTTACGTTTTTGAACTCCGTTTTTGATGAGACAATTTTTATTGGATTCATTTTGTGACGGTGATTCATAATTTATAAAAATGTTTTTCGTAAAACGACCCGAGGGCACGCAAATTGAGAAAACTAGAATCGAGAAATACCCGTAAACTAGTGAGATGGGACAAAACACTTTGCCCCATCCCACTAGCTTACATGGGACGGCAAGAACACCTCACCACCATTAGGTGGCACAAAGCTTAACTTGTTTAGCTACAAGTGTAAGCTCATGCTTACACTTTAAGCTAAGCCTTCCACCAAACTTAACAAAACCATCAAATGGTTTTCACTTAACCATTTCACCCATGCATTTCACTCTCAAAACTCTCTCAAACTTCATCATTGTGCCGTCCCATATCAAGCCACAAACACCCTCTTTGATCTTTTCTAACTACAAACCACATGTTTACTAGTCCTATTAAGGTGTTTCCTTGAAACCTTGATCATTTGGTGGCCATATAACCAACTTTGGAGGTGATTTGCTTGTGTCCTAGGGCTGATTTTCCAACATATGATCTTGCTATTTGATGGTCTTGGAGATACTTGTTGTGTTCATCAAGTTCTTGCCTTCCTAAAACAAGAAATCCACTTGGATTGGTAAAGAAGATCATCCTCTACATTTTTCTCTTATTATTTTGTAAAGAACAAATGTATTTTCTTTCATTTTGTATATGTATATGATGTATATATGATGATAAAAATGTTGTGTGGGGATCAAGTGTTGATAAACATGCTTAAAAATGATGATAACCATAAGAAATGAAGCTAAAATCATGTCTAATTAGTTGGCTGTATAAAAACAGTAGATAACTAAATGAAGAACTGATAAAAATGCATGGTTTGATCTATTTACAGTAAAGTAGATGATGTTATACACATGTGAGAGTTGGCCATGCAATGGAATCAAAATAATGAGTGAGATATGATCAAAACACGTTAGGTGGTACAATCTGAATAAGCAGTTTTGTAGGGACTGTTAAGGCAACTTAAGCTTAAAATGGGAAGTAGCTATAACTAAGTTATATTTAGCACATATTATGAAGAAGTTGTCATCTAAAAATGAGCTTCTAAGTCATTGTAGAACTCTAGATATGATAAAAATGGTGAATGTGAAGTTAAAAATCAGATTTTGGAAATAATGTTTATTATTATTATATAAGCACTCACTTTATAATTTATAAAATGTAAAGTATAAACCCACTAACTTATAAAACTTATTTATATAAATGTATAAAAGGTTAATTAAATGGGTAAATTATATAAATGGTGGTAAAAGTAATATTTATAAGTAATAAAAACTATAAACTTGATTTTTACGACTTTTTCGGCTATCGCCGTGAAATTAACGTTTTTCATCAAATAAAACTTAGACGACCAAACCCGTCTAATGTAAAGTTTATAAAAGATATATACTGATGTATAAGTAACTAAGACAAGTAAAAACCGATAAAACCCGAACTATAAGAATTACGGACAATTACAAGCTAACTAAACCTATTAGACTAATAATTGGACTTTATAAGATAAAAACTTGTAAAAAGAATTATTTGGGCTTAACCCAATAGGGCCCAACATGAAAAGTATATATACTGATCATATAAGTATATAATGGGTAAAAACAATTAAAATAAATTATAAAAGACTTAATGAACTTAAAATAGGTAAAATCGGTAAAACTAGTGAACTAGTAAGACGATACTAAAACGTAAACGCTAAAATGAGTAAATGAGGATTTATAAACCCACTTGATCATCATCATATGTACAATAATCATATATATGTATATTGTTATTTTGATAAAAGTCATTGGACCGAGTCTAAGACCGATTATTATTTATATAGGTTTCCGTGACTGAAGCACGCCCGTAGCCGATAATCCGCCTTTCATTAACAACGTGAGTTCATAGCCTCGCACTCTTTTAAATGTTTTATAAAATGATTTGTAAACCCGCGAGGGAGATAACATGCTAGATTTTTATAAAAATAGAACACAAGTAGTCCCGATTGTATGCTAAATGAGATGGACCCGAATGATGCTATGACCCTTTATTCGAGACTAAAAGGATTATTAGTAGTTAGGTTATGTCACTTAAAGTCCCATTAGCATGAATTGTGAACTACCGGGTTTTGGTAGACGCTTATGCATTTGATAGTACTATTTGGGGACGATCACCCCAGTTCGCGCCTTGACGGTTGATCCCCGTCGTACCACATTGATTGGTAAGCGAATTTATGTATGAGAAGATTCCATAGCGTGATTTTTGTGACGACACGCTAACTTAGATGGGCAAATTGTTTGTCGGGTTCGCGGCCCGCTGTTTTCACAGTAAGGTAACAATGTCATGCGGCTAATAATAATCCTACCTAATCTAAATAAAAATGTATCCTATATATGATAACGACGCTATTACGATGAATATATTACCTATCATGGTAATATAGAGACTACGGTCTCATGGACGGTTTCAGATGTATGCTTGAGATATATTGCCTGACTAGCAATATGTGGACTTACTTCCGATATTATACTTGTGTTCTGATTTTAAATGATTGTAAATGATTGTTTTATATAACGGTTTTCATTAAACTCTATGAATTCACTCGGCATTCGCTGATATGATTTTTGCATGTTTTCTATCTCAGGTGCTTGAAGGTAATCCGGATGGAGATCGACTCTGATGGCCCACACTTAATATTAAAAATGTTCATTCGATCTGTGTTTTGTAAACTTAATGACCTGTATAATTTGGGACCTGTTGTACACTTTTAAACCTTTTTATCGAATGAATGTTTGTTAGACCTTGTACAACCATTTTTATGTGTTGTCTATGATTGGAGTTATTGTGCTGTCCCGTAACACTCTGAAAGACCCTTCCGCTGTACCGATACGAAAAATGAGAGTGTTACAGTTTGGTACCAGAGCTCTCGTTGTAGAGAACAAAAGATTTTAAAAACCAAGGTTTTGAACAAAACTTTTCAAAATCTTTTGACAATGAACATTTGAGAAAATATTTGAAAAATCTTTTGACTATAACGGTGCTAGAGATCTCCGACGTTACCAACAAGCCCTATTGAGAAGATATATATTTTGATATATATAATTTAATTTATATATATGTATATATCGTGATTTCATTATGTAATTGTTTAACTAGTATGTTATCCTAATACGAGATAAATATATATAAATGCAGATTGTCATGGCTGACCCTAATATTCCTGTAGAAAACCATGCTATTCCCGAACCTAATATAGAAGATGATCCTTATATAGACTTAGTATATTTTGATATTGATGATGAAGAGGAACCATTTGAGGATCCCGAGCCCGAGTTAGGACTAGGAGATCAGATTGCCCCTCAGGTTGACTTAGTAGAGAATGAGATTGAGAATGTGGGTAATGAGAATGTGGATATTGAGAATGTGGGTAATGAGGACGTAGACATTGAGAATGCTGATATTGAGAATGAGAATGAGATTGGGTTAGATGAGTTAGATGATGAGATAGACGACGAGGATGTCGAGGAAGATGTAGGTATAGATGTTGAGGTTGATGACGATGAGGAAGCTGAGCTTATATATCCGTATGATGTTCCAGAGGGCGAGCCTTTGCCCCCACCAGTTTGTTTGTCTGATTCCGAGGATGAGTTACCTAGGGACAAAATGTCTGAATCGTCTGAATCTGATTCTGAATCAGAGGAGGATGAGGATGACGATGAACCTGACGGTACTGATGGTATTGCTACTCGTAGACGTGAGACAGGAGAGTCGTCTAGTACTCGAGAGGCTACTCATATTGATGGTCTTGCACCATGGGCCTTGAGACGTGATCTAGATGCTTCCCGCGTGAAGAGTTGTGTGACAGAGGTTGGATTAGGTGTTGTTCAGACTCAGGTTGCTTATTTGGAGTCGAAGGCTAAGGTTGGCGAGAAAGAGCGAGAATTGCTTAGTTTGGATTTGAGTGATGTAGAACGTGGTTTGAATGAGGCTTTGAGGAGGTTATCGGTGTTGGAAAGTCGTGAGTTTGCTGAGATGAAGAGAAAGGTGAATTCTATGGAGATTCAGTTGAGTGTGGCTCGTGCGATGCGTGAGAAAGCCGAAAAGGAGTTGAATATATCAGTGGGTTGGAACGGTAGATTTTATGCCGACATGGTTGAAAGAGGAGTAATCCGTAAGCGCCCAGCTGAAGATGAGTCTAGTGATCGTCCGGCGAAGATCCAGAAGACGATGGATGATGGACCATCTGGCGGTTCTCAGTAGACCAGTCTGTGTTTAGTAGTGACCTTTATATCTTTTGTGTTTATAGCTTTGACTGAACCGACTTGTTAGTTGTAGACTTGGCATGAATTTTGAGTGTATATAGTGTTAGAACTTGATATGGATGTACTAAGACAATACTTTTGTTTCAGATCGAATGAAATATGTATCTTGTCTTGAATTCCATATTGTGCCTTATTTGTATCTTGATTATGAATTCGATCCATATTATATGAATCCTTTGTTGGATGAATGCTTAATGCTTTGAAATTGTGGAATTATAGAACTATGCCGCCCAAGAAGGCTGTGACTGAGGATGATGTACGTAGGATTATTACGGAGCAAGTTACCGCATCTATGACTGAATTTATGGCAAATGCTAGAAATGAAGCTGGCGGTTGTGGAGCTGGCGGTAGTGGAGCTGGCGGTAGTGAAGCTGGCGGTAGTGGAGCTGGCGGTAATGAAGCTGGCAGTAGTGGAGCTGGCGGTAGTGGAGCTGGCGGTAGTGGAGCTGGCGGTAGTGGAGCTGGCGGTAGTGGAATTGGCGGTACTAATGTGAATGTGAATGCTAATAATGTGAATGCTAATGCTGGAGGAAATGTAGGAGGACTTGGAACGAATGCACCTGAAGTTGGTGGCTGTACTTATGTGACGTTCATGAAGTGTGAACCTCTACCTTTTAATGGAACTGAAGGTGCTGTAGGACTAAGCCAGTGGATAGAGAAGATTGAATCGGTGTTTAGGATTAGTAAGTGTAAGGAGGAAGATAAGGTGACTTTTGCTATGGCTACTCTTAAAGGTCGTGCGTTGACTTGGTGGAACGGGAGAATTGCTTTCATGGGTCTTGATGCTGCTAATGCTACTCCTTGGGCTGAAATCAAGAAGTGGATGACTTTGGAGTTTTGTCCTCGTAGTGTGATCATTAGGTTAGAACAAGAGTTGATTCATCTAAGAATGAAAGGTGTGGACATTGATAGTTACACGAATCGATTCCATGAGTTGGCCTTGCTATGTCCTCGATTGGTTGAACCCGAAGAGATCCGAATTGAGCAATATGTGAAAGGGTTGACCAGGAATATCCGGGGGGACGTGACATCATCGAAACCACTTACCATTGATGATGCTGTTCGAATGGCTTACCAACTCATTGGACAGATAATTCAGGATAAGGAAGATGAAGCCCGTGTAGGTGAGAAAAGAAAGGGAGACGGTGATCGTGTAGATAGAGGTGATTATAGGAAGAATTTCAATCGCCGTCAGAACAAGAGAAAGGGGAATGCAAATGCTATTACCAACAATGCACCGCGCAACGATGATAGATGTCCTAAGTGTGGCAACAAGAGGCATCCTGGCGACTGCTGGAAGTGCCGAAATTGCGGAAAGCTTGGACACAAGGTTGAAAGGTGTAAGAAGGGAACGATTTGCTTCAACTGTAATGAAGAAGGTCATAGGAAATCGGAATGCCCCAAGTTGAAAGCGATTGTACCTGGAAGAAACCCCCAGGGTGGTATCTACCAACTTGGAACAATTGAGGTGAAGAAAGAGGATCCGAATGTCGTTACCGGTACGTTTTTACTCAACAATCATTATGCTGTTGCTTTATTCGATTCGGGTGCCGATAGGAGCTTTGTATCCACTAAATTTAGTGCCCTTATTGATATTGAACCTGTTGAGATAAGTACCAGTTACGAGGTGGAATTGGCTGATGGTAAATTAGTGAAAACTAATAAGCTATCAGAAGGATGCTCTCTAAATCTCTTGAACCATTCCTTTCCGATTGATTTGATGTTGATAGAATTAGGAAGTTTCGATATTATTATTGGTATGGATTGGTTGTCGTTGAATAATGCTACTATTTTATGTGGAGAAAAGAAGGTTAAGATTCCTCTTAGGAATAGAACGTTAGTAATTGATGGTAGTCGAGGTGAATCCCGTTTGAAAATCGTTTCATGTATTAAAGTCCAAAAGTACGTCAGGAACGGTTGTGAGTTATTCTTAGCTCAAGTGACCGGGAATGAGTCTAGGGAGAAACGATTGGAAGATGTACCTATTATTTGTGAATTTCCTGAGGTATTTCCTAAAGATTTACCCGGACTTCCACCGATAAGGCAAGTAGAGTTTCGAATCGATTTAATTCCTGGTGCTGCACCGGTGGCACGTGCGCCTTACCGATTAGCCCCTTCTGAATTAAAGGAGTTATCTGAGCAACTTAAGGAGTTGTCTGATAAAGGTTTTATTCGACCGAGCTCGTCGCCTTGGGGAGCTCCAGTCTTGTTCGTTAAGAAGAAGGATGGATCTTTTCGTATGTGCCTTGATTATAGGGAGCTGAATAAGTTGACAATTAAGAATCGATATCCTTTACCTAGGATTGATGATTTGTTTGATCAACTGCAAGGATCTAGTGTGTATTCTAAGATAGATTTGCGGTCAGGATATCACCAACTTCGCGTCCGTGAAGAAGATATTCCTATAACTGCATTTAGAACTCGTTATGGACACTATGAATTTCAAGTAATGCCATTTGGGTTAACTAACGCACCTGCGGTTTTCATGGATTTAATGAATCGAGTGTGCAAGCCCTACTTGGATAAATTTGTGATTGTGTTTATCGACGATATTCTAATCTATTCTAAGAATGAAGATGAGCATAGAGAACATTTGAGGATTGTTTTGAAGTTGTTGAAGGATGAAAAGTTGTATGCTAAGTTTTCGAAGTGTGATTTCTGGTTGGATTCTGTGCAATTTCTTGGTCATGTGATTAACAGAGATGGAATTCATGTTGATCCTGCAAAGCTTGAAGCTATTAAGAATTGGTCTGCACCGACAACGCCAACGGAAGTGCGACAGTTCTTAGGATTAGCTGGCTATTATAGGCGATTCATTAAAGAATTTTCTTTGATAGCTAAACCCTTGACTAAACTTACTCAGAAGAATAAACCTTTCGTTTGGGGAAGTGATGAAGATGGAGCATTTCAGATATTGAAGCAAAAATTATGTAGTGCGCCAATCTTCTCATTACCCGAAGGGAGTGAAGATTTTGTAGTGTATTGTGATGCATCTCTTAGAGGTTATGGAGCTGTTTTGATGCAGAGAGAGAAAGTGATAGCTTATGCTTCTAGGCAATTAAGGAAGAATGAGGAGAATTACACTACTCATGATCTTGAGCTAGGAGCTGTGGTCTTTGCTCTTAGGTTGTGGAGACATTATCTGTATGGCACCAAGTGTACGGTATTCACCGATCACAAAAGCCTACAGTATATTCTCGACCAGAAGGAGTTGAACATGAGGCAACGAAGATGGATAGAGTTGTTAAGTGATTATGATTGTGATATAAAGTATCACCCAGGAAAAGCCAACGTTGTTGCTGATGCGTTGAGTAGGAAAGATAGAGAGCCTATCAGGGTGCGTTCTCTAGTCTTGACCGTGCACAATAATTTGCCTGAGCAAATTAGAAATGCGCAAATAGAAGCTTGTAAGAAGGAGAATTTTGTTAATGAAGGGTTCCGAGGAGAAGGAGATCCTTTAGAGGTTAGAGCTGATGGAGTGAAATGTTTAAGAGGTCGTATGTGGATACCTAAGTTTGGAGGCTTAAGAGATTTGGTTATGTTAGAATCCCATAAATCTAAGTATTCCATTCATCCGGGATCTGATAAGATGTACCATGATTTGAAGAAGTTGTACTGGTGGCCGAATATGAAAGCTGACATAGCTATGTATGTTCTTCAATGCTTGACTTGTGCCAGAGTCAAAGCTGAACATCAAAAGCCATCAGGACTACTTCAACAACCAAATATTCCTGAATGGAAGTGGGAGCGAATTACGATGGACTTTATCACCAAGCTTCCTAGAACATCATCTGGAAACAATTCGATTTGGGTTATTATCGATAGACTGACCAAATCAGCACACTTCATTCCGGTTAAGGAGCAATTCTCACTGGAGAAGCTGACTCGAATATACCTGGATAATGTCGTATGCAAGCATGGAGTGCCTGTATCGATCATTTCAGATCGAGATCCTAGATTCGCATCGAATTTTTGGAAATCCCTCCAAAGATCTTTGGGAACGAATCTCGATATGAGCACTGCTTATCACCCCCAGACTGATGGGCAGAGTGAAAGGACGATACAAACACTGGAAGATATGTTGAGAGCTTGTGTGTTAGACTTTGGTAAGAATTGGGATAAACATTTGTCGTTAGCAGAGTTTTCGTATAACAATAGTTACCATTCTAGTATTAAGGCTGCACCGTTTGAAGCTTTGTATGGTAGGAAGTGTAGATCTCCTGTATGTTGGAGTGAAGTTGGGGATACCCAGCTCACGGGACCGGAATTGATCCGGGAGACTACGGAGATGATAGTTCAGATTAAGAAGAGGTTGTTGACTGCCCGTAGTAGACAGAAAAGTTACGCGGATGTGCGGCGGAAGCCAATGGATTTTGAAGTGGGTGACCGAGTAATGTTGAAAGTATCGCCATGGAAAGGCGTTATAAGATTTGGAAAACGAGGAAAATTGAATCCCCGTTATATTGGACCCTTTAAGATTCTATCTAGAGTAGGTCCGGTGGCTTACAAACTAGAGTTACCCCCAGAACTTCATGGTGTTCACAACACATTCCATGTATCTAATCTGAAGAAATGTCTAGCAGTGAGTGATGAGAAAATTCCGTTAGGTAAGGTTCGAATAGATGGGAAGTTGCATTTTATCGAAGAGCCCGTAGAAGTTATGGACCGTGAGGTAAAGCAACTGAAACAAAGTCGGATACCTATTGTCAAGATCCGATGGAATTCAAAGCATGGACCGGAGTATACTTGGGAACGAGAGGATGAAATGTGGAAGAAATATCCGCACCTCTTCGATTTCAATAAGAAATGGACATCCAAATGAAATGGATCACGAGGACGTTGATCCCTTTTAGGAGGAAAAGCTGTGACAAATCTAACATTTTCAGGTAGTTAAATATTTTCTCGTATAATATTTTGAAACTTATTTTTGTGTTGGTTGACGAACTCACAATTTACGGATTTAAATTTGGGCCTACGTGCATAATTTGGCGTCTTTTACGACTAAACCGGAAACCTTAGGATTACGTATTTACGTTTTTGAACTCCGTTTTTGATGAGACAATTTTTATTGGATTCGTTTTGTGACGGTGATTCATAATTTATAAAAACGTTTTTCGTAAAACGACCCGAGGGCACGCAAATTGAGAAAACTAGAATCGAGAAATACCCGTAAACTAGTGAGATGGGACAAAACACTTTGCCCCATCCCACTAGCTTACATGGGACGGCAAGAACACCTCACCACCATTAGGTGGCACAAAGCTTAACTTGTTTAGCTACAAGTGTAAGCTCATGCTTACACTTTAAGCTAAGCCTTCCACCAAACTTAACAAAACCATCAAATGGTTTTCACTTAACCATTTCACCCATGCATTTCACTCTCAAAACTCTCTCAAACTTCATCATTGTGCCGTCCCATATCAAGCCACAAACACCCTCTTTGATCTTTTCTAACTACAAACCACATGTTTACTAGTCCTATTAAGGTGTTTCCTTGAAACCTTGATCATTTGGTGGCCATATAACCAACTTTGGAGGTGATTTGCTTGTGTCCTAGGGCTGATTTTCCAACATATGATCTTGCTATTTGATGGTCTTGGAGATACTTGTTGTGTTCATCAAGTTCTTGCCTTCCTAAAACAAGAAATCCACTTGGATTGGTAAAGAAGATCATCCTCTACATTTTTCTCTTATTATTTTGTAAAGAACAAATGTATTTTCTTTCATTTTGTATATGTATATGATGTATATATGATGATAAAAATGTTGTGTGGGGATCAAGTGTTGATAAACATGCTTAAAAATGATGATAACCATAAGAAATGAAGCTAAAATCATGTCTAATTAGTTGGCTGTATAAAAACAGTAGATAACTAAATGAAGAACTGATAAAAATGCATGGTTTGATCTATTTACAGTAAAGTAGATGATGTTATACACATGTGAGAGTTGGCCATGCAATGGAATCAAAATAATGAGTGAGATATGATCAAAACAAGTTAGGTGGTACAATCTGAATAAGCAGTTTTGTAGGGACTGTTAAGGCAACTTAAGCTTAAAATGGGCAGTAGCTATAACTAAGTTATATTTAGCACATATTATGAAGAAGTTGTCATCTAAAAATGAGCTTCTAAGTCATTGTAGAACTCTAGATATGATAAAAATGGTGAATGTGAAGTTAAAAATCAGATTTTGGAAATAATGTTTATTATTATTATATAAGCACTCACTTTATAATTTATAAAATGTAAAGTATAAACCCACTAACTTATAAAACTTATTTATATAAATGTATAAAAGGTTAATTAAATGGGTAAATTATATAAATGGTGGTAAAAGTAATATTTATAAGTAATAAAAACTATAAACTTGATTTTTACGACTTTTTCGGCTATCGCCGTGAAATTAACGTTTTTCATCAAATAAAACTTAGACGACCAAACCCGTCTAATGTAAAGTTTATAAAAGATATATACTGATGTATAAGTAACTAAGACAAGTAAAAACCGATAAAACCCGAACTATAAGAATTACGGACAATTACAAGCTAACTAAACCTATTAGACTAATAATTGGACTTTATAAGATAAAAACTTGTAAAAAGAATTATTTGGGCTTAACCCAATAGGGCCCAACATGAAAAGTATATATACTGATCATATAAGTATATAATGGGTAAAAACAATTAAAAGAAATTATAAAAGACTTAATGAACTTAAAATAGGTAAAATCGGTAAAACTAGTGAACTAGTAAGACGATACTAAAACGTAAACGCTAAAATGAGTAAATGAGGATTTATAAACCCACTTGATCATCATCATATGTACAATAATCATATATATGTATATTGTTATTTTGGTAAAAGTCATTGGACCGAGTCTAAGACCGATTATTATTTATATAGGTTTCCGTGACTGAAGCACGCCCGTAGCCGATAATCCGCCTTTCATTAACAACGTGAGTTCATAGCCTCGCACTCTTTTAAATGTTTTATAAAATGATTTGTAAACCCGCGAGGGAGATAACATGCTAGATTTTTATAAAAATAGAACACAAGTAGTCCCGATTGTATGCTAAATGAGATGGACCCGAATGATGCTATGACCCTTTATTCGAGACTAAAAGGATTATTAGTAGTTAGGTTATGTCACTTAAAGTCCCATTAGCATGAATTGTGAACTACCGGGTTTTGGTAGACGCTTATGCATTTGATAGTACTATTTGGGGACGATCACCCCAGTTCGCGCCTTGACGGTTGATCCCCGTCGTACCACATTTATTGGTAAGCGAATTTATGTATGAGAAGATTCCATAGCGTGATTTTTGTGACGACACGCTAACTTAGATGGGCAAATTGTTTGTCGGGTTCGCGGCCCGCTGTTTTCACAGTAAGGTAACAATGTCATGCGGCTAATAATAATCCTACCTAATCTAAATAAAAATGTATCCTATATATGATAACGACGCTATTACGATGAATATATTACCTATCATGGTAATATAGAGACTACGGTCTCATGGACGGTTTCAGATGTATGCTTGAGATATATTGCCTGACTAGCAATATGTGGACTTACTTCCGATATTATACTTGTGTTCTGATTTTAAATGATTGTAAATGATTGTTTTATATAACGGTTTTCATTAAACTCTATGAATTCACTCGGCATTCGCTGATATGATTTTTGCATGTTTTCTATCTCAGGTGCTTGAAGGTAATCCGGATGGAGATCGACTCTGATGGCCCACACTTAATATTAAAAATGTTCATTCGATCTGTGTTTTGTAAACTTAATGACCTGTATAATTTGGGACATGTTGTACACTTTTAAACCTTTTTATCGAATGAATGTTTGTTAGACCTTGTACAACCATTTTTATGTGTTGTCTATGATTGGAGTTATTGTGCTGTCCCGTAACACTCTGAAAGACCCTTCCGCTGTACCGATACGAAAAATGAGAGTGTTACAAAACAATTACCGGCTGAAGCAAGTCTCAAAATCCACTCACCATGGATTTAAAGTAGCCATAGCAATCCTTGATCAGTCTCATTTCAAGAATGCTTTAAGGAGTACTGCCTCGGTGCCTTATGATTACATGTATGAGTTCTGGGCTACCAAGGAAAGCACCTCAAACAAGATCACCTTCACTCTCGACAACAAGCAGCAGACACTTACTGTTTCAGACTTCCGTAAGATATTTGGCATTCGGGATACACCCAAAGGTATGGCATTTTCGAGGGATCCTACCAAAGACGAACTCATGGAGATGTTCGATGCTCTTGGATGTCCTGACATACGAGTTGTGTCTGAGTTTACCACCGCTAAAGTAGGTCAACCTTGGAGAGCAATCTTGGGTATTCTAAGTAGATGTCTTACACCGAAAACAAGTGGGCATGATGCTTTGCGTTGTCCAATTCTGAACATCTTCCATGGAATGTACAAAGGCGCAAATGCAGATTATGCATTATTGTTGTGGGAAGAATTCACCTTTCAACTCTTCCAAAACAAGAAGCTGAAGACTAATTTCTTTCCTTACCCTCGGTTTATCAAGCTTATCATTAATTATTTTATGAAGAATGATGTTACTATTGATAGGCGTGCAGCAAGTCGTCATCACACTAAAGAGGTAGATCACACTGTGGATCTAAGGCATGAAGGACCATCTGGTGGTGTTATTCCTGGTCCTATTCCCGATTATCTTCTGACGGATAAAATTAAAGGTTCTGCTGATTACAAACTACTGCTACTAGAAATCAAGAAGCTAAAAGCAAGCCTTCAGACAGGAGAAGACTCGTCTACTACGGTCAAGAGTAAAGGTAAACGCAAGCAACCAGCTGCTTTATCTGAACCCGAAACCAAGAAGAAGAAGACTGAGGTTAAGAAGGGAAAGGGTACGGCTGATGAGTTAGTTCTCCATGACGAAGAAGATGTTGATGATCCTACTCTTAACAAGGCTGAGAGAAAATCAATGAAGATAGCTATTGAAAGGAGTAGGAGAGATACGGGCGGTAGTGGTTTGGGTGCACAGATGAATGTTGAAGAAGAGTACGAGGAGCCATAGGATATTGATGAGTTTGGTTCACCTGAAAGGTATTCTACTTCGAAGGAGACATCTATCCCTGTATCAGCAAGTGTTGAAAAGGAGTCCGGTGCTCCTACAATCATGGTACCTACTCAACCTTTTGTAACTCAACCTCCACCAATACAACCCTTACCAACCCGACCGGTTTCAACACCATTCCTTCCACCTCCAATAACTCCCATCCTCAGTACCGTGGTTACAACCGAGACTCTTCAACCAACCCAGAGTAGCTCTGCATCGTCTTCAATGGCTGCATTTGTAATGGCAGAACTCTTGGATAAACATACGGATAATAAAAAAAAAGAGATGAATGAACTTCGCCAAGAGTTACTCAGACGAGAGCAAAGTGAAGAAGCCTCAAAGAAAGCCCAAGAAGAGATGATTGCTAAGTTCGCTGCAGAGATGGAGTTGACTCGTAAAGCTCATGCAGAAGAACTAGCTCAGGTTAAGCAGGCTGAAGCTGATAAGCATGCTCCACGAATCACGAGGCTTCAAGCCATGAGGGATAAATACAAGGAGCAGAAAGAAACACTTGAAGCTTCGGTTGAAGAGAGAGTGAAAGAATCCGTTGAGTCCATTATGCCAAAACTGCGTGATGAGTTGAAGACACTCGCGGCTGAGAACTTGATGATCAATTCATCCAATCCTTCAGAATCCGCCTACAAAATTGCCTATGATTTAACGGATTTTGAATTAAAGAAGATCCTCAAAGCTCGCATGAGGGAACTTGGATCTTTTGATAAATCTAAGATTCAACGGACACTCTACAAATCCCTGAATGACGCTATCATGGAGGATGACCGGTTGTTCAAGATGTTTGGAAGTGTGGTACCTTACCACATTCTGCCTGAGGAAGAAAGGGAAGTGAACAAGAAGAGGGTGACGGGGAAGAAGAAGGTGAAGAAGAAGAAGAAGAAGAAGAGGATGATGATGGTGACGATGATGGTGGTGATGATGATGAGAATGATGATGATGATGATGATGGTGATGATGGTGGTGATGGAAATGAGGAGAGTGCTAAGGGAAGCAACGAGGGTGACGATGAGGATGATGATGGTACACAGCCTAAAAAGGGGGACAAGGTTGCCAGCACAAAGAAACCATCTAAGTCTGGTACCAAGTCTCAAAAAGATGTTGCGCAGAAGGAAAAATCCACCTCAACGGAATCAAGACGATCCAAGTAGCGCCACGATGTGAATGCTACTACGGCGTCATCGCTTCCCGGTACATCTATTGCTGTGTCTATACCTGTTACCACTAACCCTGTTAGTTCTGTTGTTGCTCCTGTGATTGCAGAATCGGTAACTGAACCTGAAGATGCACAACACTCGCCTGTTCATGACACCGCCGAGATGCCTGAATCAGAACCAACACGTGTTCATGTCTCTACTCCTCTACAACAAGAACCACAATCTACTGTTCCTGAGTCAAGCACACGGGACTGGGCAGACACATTGGAGATTGACGAGACTGCACCGCCACAAGCTTGGATCACGGCAGCGGCTCAATATGATCCAATCACAGACGCTGACAGAGATGTTCTATATCTCCGTATCCGTAGTCCGATAGACTTGTGTGCATTTCTGGCTCATGAGTATAAGACTTCGGTTACTCCGTCTTTGGTGAAGAGAGCGCTAAAGGATAAGAGAATTCACGCCAAAACCAGGTTAACCCGAATGGAGTTCGAGTATTATGCTGACGAGGTCCTGAAAGCTCTTAACACCGTTCAAAGGCCAGGCCTCCATGAATCAGAAAGAGCTCCACCTCCACTTGATCCTTCTCAAGATAATCAAATTGCTCTCGACTTCTTCGTCACCTGTGATCTTGAATATCTTCTGAAGGGTTCATCAAAGTACGCAACCTCCCTGACCTTGCTGAAAGCTGCCAACTGGGGGACAATACCCTGGATCGAGGAAAAGGTAAACCGACTCTGGGTCCCAAGGGTAACTCGTAATTATGATATGTATGCTGTTATAGGTGCATCTCATTGGGACGAACGAGTCCGAAGGGCGTACAGGGGTTGCTGCTTAGCCAATTCAGGAAGCAACGTTAGATCCGATATTCGCATCTCCAGCATTTTGGGACTGAAAACTGAAGCCAAGAATGGCTATTATCATGTGACGGAGATTCGTCTAAAAAGGGAGGATGACAGAGAATACACAATCTAGCAGGGAGATTTTTCTATCATTCGCCTTGAGGATATCGAAGACATGTTGCTTATGATGACCCGGGATCAACTCACCCATATTGCTCGTGAATACATCATTGCCTTGAATACAACACTTCGTATGTTCACACGAAGCGTTGTTATCAAGAAACGAGTTGAAGATCTTTAATTGGGAGTCGAAAGCTACCAAAGGAAGCTTAACCTCACCCGTCCAATGAATCAAGTTCTACCTCAACATGTCGATAGATGTCCCTATACCGGCATTACTGTTCCGAATTACGACATTTTCTACTTGAACAGTCGAGGGTTAATGAAGTTTATGAGGGTGGGTGAGCTTTATAAGTACAGTGATGGGACTCTCCTATACGTCAGAGGAAAGTTGGAGCATCTTAATTCGGGTGGGTCTTTACCAGAGATGACTGAGGATTGGCATCAGGGTTATCAGCAAATGGCGAAGTATGAGATCAAGAAGATTGATCAGAAGCTCCGTGAACGTAGATTGATGAGGAGCTTAGAAAGATTCGTTGGTGGTAGACCATATGGAGTGCACCACAAGTTACTGCAACGATCCATCTAATGGGTCGTACATTTCAGGTCCACTTCATATTGGTTTTTAATTGTGAATATGTAAATTTGTGAATATTGTGCTTTTACGGCTTGATGTAGTGTTAAGGTATGATAATTTTTCAAGAATTTCTCACGAGATTCTAAATCTTTCAAAATATATCATACTAAAGCACTACAACTATCCCTTATTAATTTAAGGGGGAGCATTAACATGTTCTATGGCCAAACATCGATTTCATTTTTACCCAAAGACCGGTTAATCCATTCAATATCCCAAATATTAATGGTTAACATTTTGGATAAGGGGAGAAAATGGGATTAAGGAGACTTAAATGATACTTGGCTAAAAGATGAAAACGACTTAACGAAAATCCAACTTAATATGTGTAAAGCACGTGTTAAGGGGGAGCGTTTTTGATGAACAAAACACCTAAGGTACAAAACTTTTGATTTCAATATCACAAGTACCTTAAGTGATTTTCAATGATTTTTCATGGTGGCTATACTTTCCCAAAACACGCTTAACTCACGACGAATGTGGTGACAAAAGGGTGGTAGGAATAGGTTTAGTCCAATGATTCATCAGAGCCGATGGAATCTTCCCAAGGACAATTCCCTAGATAGAATTAGAAGTCCTAGGAAAGTTGGAGAAAGATTGTGAACGTAGCTGAATGCCGACCAAGTACTTAAGCTAGCACTGGAACAATCACAACAAGGTGCTAGTTATGACGTATTGGTAAGCATTGAAGGGGTTGAAGAATGAAAAAGAATTGTAAAGATAAAGGGTGTAAAGAAAGAAGCCGTCCTTACAACTTTAGGCAGAAACCGGGTCAATACATATGCTATTGAGATCATTTTTGTTAATGATTCTCGATATTGAAGAAAGACATCATGGACCCAGTGATGCAATGCACAACCCTTCCCAGCTAACTCAAATATCTCTCAAAAGGTATTTGTTTTAATCACACAGAGATTAACACGTTATCTATTGGTTTATTCACTCAGAATAGACTGATATTGAAAAGGTGGCACTCCTCTCCAGCCATCGCTCACTAAATCAAAACGCACTATCGAGTCTAGAGCTACGAGATCATCAAAAGTCTCATTAGGACACTTTCCATTTATTCCTTGCTTTCTCACACACTGTGAAAAGTAAGAGATTTTTATGAGTCCTACGCAGTATTCCTGTAATATTGCCAGAACATCCGAGTAATACACAAGTACTACAATGAAGATGGAAATCCTGCTTGAGCCAACATCAAACAAGCTCATGGTAGGTTACACGTGCGGTTCTTTTAGAACCAATCTTGTGAAAAAGTGGAAAGAAACAGTGGTTTAATTCTTAATTGAACTTAAACTCGTTCCAGGCCTCTACGCATTATCATATGATCTTGCCAGAACACTCAGAGTGACTCTTTATTGATCACAGTGACGAGTGGAAATCCTTCTAGTGTTAACATCAAACAACACTTGGTAGGTGACGTGCAAGATTCTTTATGAATTGAGCTCGTGATAACTGGAAAGCAACGATGGTGAAAATCTTAATTGAAATTCACTTGTTCCAGGTTTCATGAATTGACGGCTTCAAATCACAAGGATAATTTATCCAAGTGATTCACTCTTTATGTTCGCAGTCAGCTTTGGACGGTCGAATAAAGAGAACGGGTTTACCCGTGAAATCCTGTCAAGAAGTTACTTAATTGAAACTATCCGTCACGGGTACGATATCTAATATCGTCCAACGGTCTTCACCGACCGGAGGTAAAATGCTACCGAATTAGAATAAAATGTCAAAGCCATTTTATTCGTGTCGTTGCTGTGTACCTGTTAAAGACGGTGGCGCTGCTGTGTACCTGTTGAAGACGGTGGCGTTGCTGTGTACCAGTTGAAGACGGTGGTGTTGCGGTGTACCTGTAGAAGTCGTTCCCACATGCTTATGTTTTTCTGCATCAAAGTTCAGCAAAAATTCAAGAAAGTGCAAGGTGAAGTCTTCCGCTGTACCAAACTCTGAAGCTTTCGAGAATTCAACAAAAAGACATAAGTGTGTGGAACATGGAGTCACGAGGAGGCAAGTTTCACAAGAAGGCAAAGATCGCACGTGATTGGTAAAAAGAACAATGCTCTCAAGCCAAAGCCAAAAAGATAAAATCAAAATATTCACAACAAAAAGAAAGAAGGAACGACTACGAGCTGAAGAACGAAGACTTAGTATAGTATGCTAGGTTTAGAACTTTGTAACGTGGAGTGACCTCCCTTAGGGGGAGATTGTTAGAAATACGTTTTTACGTATATTAGAAGTATCGGTCACTCCACAATATTATTTATATTGTAATAGCTCGTAGTTAGTGTTACTTATTAAATTAAGTAAGAAACCGACCCATGGGCTTATCATGGGTCGGCCCAAGCCCAAATAAGGGCCTTGGATATAAATACCCCTTTCCACCATGGAAAGGGGTTGGTTGTTGAACATTCTAGTTTCTCATTTGAATAAAACACACATAGTTTCTCTCTCACTTTCTCTCTCTAGTTTCTCTCTCTAGAAATCATCAACCCACTTCATAGATTCATAGGTTATCAAGATTCTACAATCTCCGTGACAATGAGACAAGTTTCTTTTGAGAGAAACTCGAATGGCTGGGGAAGTGTTGTGCATCGTATCACTGGGTCCATGACACTTGCCTTCAATACTTGTGTTAACCCGGTTTCTACCTAAGTTGCATAGAATATTCAACTCCTTCAATGGTTACCAATACGTCATCATTAGTACCTTGTTGTGATTGCTCTAGTATTAACTTAAGTAATTGGTCCGCATTCAACTTCATTCAACTCCATCTTTCCTAAGGACAACTATTTCTAGCTATGGGATGTCCTTGGATAAATCCCTCCGCATCTGGTTGGATCATATTACTTAGTTTCGTATCCTAAACCACCTTTTGACTCCATCGTTCCGTCGCGGATAGTAGGTTGTTTTTTGTATAGATCGTAACCATAAAACCATTGAAAACCATTCAAATTGCTTGATAAAAATCAAAACTTTTAACACTTTGAAAGTTTTACATTTCTGAAAAGCTCCCCCTACACACATGCATCGATATACGAAATAGTTTAGCATGTGAAGGAAAGAGTTGCACTTGAGTCTTTAAGATCACATGTAGCGATATATTACATTTTAATCACATTTTCTCCCCCTATATTTAATATAAAAACATAATATTAGAGATACCAGTTTATTAAAATGTGACAATTTTCTGAAAATCGACGGGAGGGAAAAATGTGTGCACTCATGAATCATGGAACATTTGTAGTCGGGTCGCTCCCCCTCAACAATATATGTGTGTCTTGAGACAAAAAATTGACAAATTTTTTGAAAAACGACACCACAAAATATGTTGAGGTACGGAGTTGAGATGCCTTATCCGATATAGTATATTACATATGACAGTTTTAAACCATTTTCGGAATGTGTTGGATACATAAAATATGACAATTTCAGAGATGTACCCAACATCATTAAAGGCTTGATTTTAAAACGCTCCCCCCAAAAATTGATCAAAATAGCATATGACATTTTTGAGATATAAAAACCATATTATGAGGAAGGGAGTGTTGAACACACAGTTTTGAAAGATTTAGAAAAACCTTTTGAGAAATTCTTGAGAAATTATGGTCAACGGTTTCAAAATAATCATGATAGAAGACTTCTCTTCTATTGCTTTGGAAAGCGCACTGAAACGTACACTTCCCTTACGGGTCCGTTTTTCATGAGCTCAAAACTTTGATTGTTTTGTGACTAGCTCATGACCGAGAAAGATTAATTTCCCGTTGTGAAGGATAAGTTATCATCCGTGATAAACTTTCCTTAAGTTGAAGTTCGAGTTCTAAGCTGACATTTACTTAGAAGTCGTTTTTCATGAACTTAAAAACTTTGATTGTTTTTATGAGAAGCTCATGACCGAGAAATATGAATTTCTCATTGAGAAGAATAAGTTATTGTCCGTGATAAACCTTCCTTATTTGAGGTCCGAGTCCTAAGCTGTGATGCGCTTAGAAGTCATATACACGAGCTTAAAACTTTTCGAATAGTTTTATTGTAAGCTCGTGTCCGAGAAAATCGAATTTCTTGTTCTGAGGATAAGTCATACTTGGGATGAACTTTCCTGTCTTTGAAGAACGAGTTACAGCATGTAATTTGACTGCAAGTCATTGTACATGAGCTTAAAAAAAGGTTGAAAGTTTTTACAGAAAGCTCATGTCCGAGAAAAGTTAATTTCTCGTTTTGAGGGTAACTTATTGTTGAAGAGATAAAGTTCCCTTTCTTTGACGTTCGAGTTACAGTCTGCTATGTGACTGTAAGTCATTGTGAGGCTTACTTGTGAAACCCCTGAGACACGTATTTCTCTGATATCTACTTCTTCAGCAACCAAACTCTGAGAGTGTCTTTCGTTGAACGGGTTACAAATATTCGTCCTTTGTGTTCCCGTTGAACCGTGACGTCGGTACCTGCACTTTCATTAGTAGTTTGTATGCTTTCATGTGGGTTAATGATATCTTTCTGAGAACCATGTGTGGTTCACCTTGAACCTTTTTTGTGCTAGAGGGAAATATCTTTCCAGTAGGAACCCACCTAAGACCTATTGTGTTGAAGGTTCTACCCGTTGGTATCCACCTAAAACAAGGTCTAGGAGACATAGTTTTCTCATGCACAGCGGAAGACTTATTGGGAGAAAAGTTATTTCTGTTAGGGTTCCGTCTTTGAGGTGCTCTATCATTTTGGTTCACCTTGTTCAGGACTTCCATTATACAATCATCATGAATGGCATTAAACACACATTTGTTACATTTCGTGCAAACAAAGTTCTTAGCATCTGAGAAGGCTCTAGTGTTTCTAGGGTAGGCTGATTTGTGCACATCATAAAAGGGTCTAGAATTCCTAGATGAGTGATCAACGCTCCTAGGTTGTGGTTTGGTCCTATCTCTTGCTTGTGTCTTTTTCTTAGCATCCTCTAGATAGCTTTTATGGCCGGTGTCATTTGAACTACGCCTAGGCATGTTCTTGGAGCTAGATCTAGAGTTGCTTGAAGCATTCGTGTGATCGGGTTTTGCAGATGCTGTCTGACTTAAGGAGGGTCTAGTTTGTGGAGTGACTGGTTTTGATAAATTGCTACGCATGTCAGCTTGGGAGGCAAACCTCGGGTTCGACATTTTAGGTCGTTCAGATTTAAACGCATTCGGTTATCTAGCAACTGAGCGGTTTCTGAATGGTTGAGAAGGAGGTTTCCCCAAGACTGACTATTTTCCTAACCTAGTATCCACAGTATGTCCTTTTAGCTTCCTTAATTCGTTTTTCACCACTGTCAGTGCGAAAACCTTTTCCTGAATCTGAGCCTTTAATTGCTCATTTTGTAGAAGTAACTGAGCGACACGTTGTTCTAACTTAATTTCATATTATCATATATGTCGTTATCAGCATTCGCGTCACTACTATCTACAGTGTCGATAGGTTGGAAAGATATTTCACTAGATGAAGCAGGCATAGAACTTGGATTTTGAGACACCAATTTCGATTGTAACAAATTTATTTGTGTCACAAAATGTTCTTTTTCTGCATTAAAATTTTGAATCTTATGATCCAGTTTTTGTTCAAGAACAACATTTGCTTTTTCAAGTTTTTGAAAATAAACTTCAAATTTGTCACTTTTCTTAGAAAATTCGAGTTTGGCATCCTCAAAATCTTTTGTTGTTTGAGCTAACAGTGTTTCGATCTCGTGAGGCTTAGAATCAGTATTTAATGGTACCTCAGCCATTGGCTCATTGTCACCTTTGGGTCCGATAGCTGTAACAGCGGCTTCTGTATCGTTCCCTGAGCTTGTGCTGGTATGATGAGTTTCTGATTCTGACCTGCTGCTTTTTGTATCAACCGAACAAGCATCCAATGCTTGACCCTTATCGACGTTTCTGTCTTTCGTCTGCATCAGTCTCTGATTCACCCTTCGTTCAAATTGCCTTTGATGGCGTAGTCTTTCAGCAATTGACATTTTTAGATTACTCAAATGGTGAAGAAGTGTATCTTTAAACGCTTGAGGATTTATGAGAGTATATTTGGTAAATTATGTACTTGTGAACTCTCCATCGTTGTTGGATAAGCCACTTGAGTCAATGAATTGTTGGAACTGATTGTTGAGAGCTAAAAGGACCTCCATAGATATAAGCTCTTGAAAATCATCTCTGTCAAGTTCTTGTTGAAGATGGTCCACATTATGTAGCATCAATGTGGTGAATGTCTCAACATCTTGACCAAAGAGTAGAACGAATATCCGTTTGAATCCAATTTCAAGACGAGTGCCTTTTAGGTCTTCTCTTGAAAGAACCTGAAGGTGTGACTGAAGCAACTTTAAGTGTTCCATGCATCTTTCTTTTGCTTTCAAAATCTTGTATTTGATTGCATGAACGGTTTATGTGGTAGAATCCTTGTTTGAAGGTTTACTGATTGGAGTCTCAGTATTTGGCTGAACCTTTGGATTCTACATCTTCTCTTTAATCACCTCATTCATAGACGTTGTTGTGGAATCCGTTGTTTTGAAGATGTCCATTGAGCGTGATGTAGTAAGAGGATATGATGTGTATGGATTACGGATCTTAGTGAATGTGTTGTGATGAGGTCGTTGTTGAAATTCCGAAAATTCCGATTTTTTCTCAGTCCGACAATAAATCCCTCAGTCCGATATAACGGTAAACCGAAAATTTTGGAATCGCCAAATTTTAAAATCAAGTTCAAAATAGCCAAAAACTAATAGGGATAAATTTTGAAAAATGAAAATTTTAATGAAAAATAAAACCTGAAAATTTTGAAATTTGGCCTAAAAATTTGAATTTTGGTCCGAAAATTTGAATTTTTGCTCAAAACAATTTTCGCATCGCCAAAATTTGAAATCGAAGCATAAATGGCCTAAAAATGGTCAGTGAAAAAATAAATTATACTCCGATTTACCCTCCAAAAACCTCTCGGGGGAAACTCCCCCTTTCGGAGGAAAATCTTTCGGAGGAAAAGTACTTTCGGAGGAATAGTACTGTCGCAGGAACCAAACTTTCGCAAAAACCAAACTTTCGTAGAAACAGACTTTCGCAGAAACCAAGCTTTCCCAGAAACAAACTTTCGCAGAAACAAACTTTCGCAGAAACCAAACTTTCGTAGAAACCAAACTTTCGCAGAAACAACTTTCGCAGAAACAACTTTCGCAGAAGAAACTTTCGCAGAAACAACTTTCTCATAAACAACTTTCGTAGAAAAAATCTTTCATAGAAAATCCTTTCGTAGAAAATCCTTTCGTAGAAAATAACTTTCGGAGGAACAGCTTTCGGAAGAACCAACTTTTTGGAAGAACTTTCGGAACTTTTGGAGAAATAACTTTCAGAACTATGAACTTTCGGAACTATGAAATTTTGGAACAATTGGACTTTCGGAATTATGAACTTTCGGAACTATGAACTTTCGGAACTATGAACTTTCGGAGGAACTTTCGAAAGAAAATTACTTTCGTAATAAACCAAATAATCAACTTTCGGAGAATTTGCAAAACCCTCTTCCGAAAGTTGTACACTATATACTCACGGAAGCTTTATTATCGGACAAAACACACCCAAAACTTGATTTTAAGCCAAAAATTGATCCAAATACCCAAAAATTTTGTGTTTTTAGCCAAAGTAACAATACCAAATCTCTACCACAACTATGTAGAAGATTTGTATCAAGATTAAACCAGTAAAAAAACACAAAAAAAATTGGATCAAGGATTATGGATCAAATACCTCATAAAAATCAGTAAGAACACAAACCACGGATCTTCAATCACCTATCCACTATAGGCTCTTGATACCAAAAGTTATTCCCACTTCAATCTATAACACACAATAAAGATTATATTTAGAGAGAGAAATAGATGAAGGTAGAGAGAGAAAGTAGAGAGAATTGGATGTTTAAATCATAACTAGAGAGAGAAAGTATTTATGAATCAACACCCTCTTCCACACATGGAAGAGGGTATATATACCCCATGCCATTAAGGCTTTAGTGGGCTTGTTCATGGGTCGAGCTTGGCTTTGCTTGGGCTTACGGCCCTAACTTATACAATAATAGCTTAAATACCAAGTCCGGTTAACCCGAATAACCTATTACAATACAAGACCAATAACAACTAAGATGACCTATTACATTCTTGTTCGATTATATAAAATATAGGGCTAACACCATTGAAGCCTTTGAAGATTTGATAGCAAGTAGTGTTCATAGGAAGCCATAAGGAGTCATTTTGGAGCTACCTAGGTAATTTCTATACTAAACAAGCTTTGATCTTGTTATAATGAATTATAAGACTTTTTTTAATGCCAAAATTATGTTTGAAAGACAATCTAAAAAGAACTAAGTCATTTCATCAATTTAAATGAAAGATATAAGCTAAAGATGTCTTTAAACCCTAGTTTTGTATTTTACATGAAATAATGACTTAAATCCATTTCAAGAGCTATAATTCTGATAAAATGTTTTTATTATGATTATAAATATGTTTTGAAACTTTTTTTTAAAATCTTAGATCATTTGGTACATTTTTGAAGAAGTTATATGATTTTTACGAGTATAGGGACCAAAACTGTTATTTTTGAAAATATTTGACATTTTGGGCCGAAGTGTCATTTTATGAAAGTTATAGCTATAATAACAAAAGTTGGAAAGTTTGAGACCCTAAGGTTAAATACAGAAGGATTAAATTGTAATATAATGAAACTATATACTTAAAGGGTTAAAAGTGCAATTATGCTAAAATATAACTATAAGGACTATTTATGTCTATATTGGAACTAAAGAACATAAAATGTAATAAAATACAACGTGTCATGTTAGTAGGGAGCTTTGTATAAAGATGTTCCATCTCGATATTACGTTCTGACTGAGTGGTTGGGTTTACGATTTAAAGTGTCCTCGCTCCTTAAACGTTTATAGAATGTCTTCTAAGTATAATGACCCGAACAATGATACTATAATTGTGAGACCCCCAAAATCTGACATGGAACAACTAGGCAACGAGGGGGTAACACGGCATAGTACAAGAAACAATGAATTACAGTTTATACAAAGCTGACGAAATAAAAACATGTAAAATCGTCAACACAAAGTTGAGTGATATTCATAGGTTTAGTAATAAGGATGTGGAACACAAGCATTCATTTGTAAATAAGAAATAGGGAAAAATGGTTATGTACAGTAACCATTATCTGAAACGTTATGATTATTATTGCTAAATAGTTTCATGAACCGAAGCTTAACTACGTAAGTATTCAGCCTAAATACTCAGGTATAAACAAATGTAATGCGTCATGGTTAAAAAACCGCATCATTGGGACGGGGATAGTCAATCCCTATGGATCCACCCACAACATTCGCGCTTCGCGCAATGCACCAGGACAATTAACGGTTCATGATCGAAGAGATGAAACTCAAGGCTAACGTCTAAAAAGCAATAATAATATCGAAAATCTGAAAATCATACATGTTCTGGATATCATACAAGTTCTGGATAGCATACAGTTTTTAAATGGTTGTGTTCCACCATGTAAAATCTCACCCCGTGTTTAGAAACCATGTACAAGTAAAAAGGGGCTATGAACTCACCTTAGCCACGAGGTAAGTAAATCACGGTACTCAACAACTGAGTAGAAACAATGGTAGTGAGACGATCACCGACGATATGGATGCCCGGGGAAACACGAAAACCGTAATCTATCACAATAAGGCGCGCGTTAAGACTCGAACTCAAATATCGATATATATACCAAACACAATATGACTCAAATGTTTTCAAAGTATTCATGTTTCAAAACCAAAGACATGAACCAAATGAATTCATACTAACCATTTATCCAACAATACTCGTTAAAACACTTGAACACTTGAAAATGACCCGTTATACGACGCCAAGTCAACGCAAGTCAAACTATCCTTTAACCTTACTTGGACCAGTAGCTAAGTCATTTATATAATGACTAAGCACTTGAGTAAGTCACCATGTCCGATGGTGAATACTCAAACTCACGCAACACAAGCATTGAACTATGTGTCCAAAATTAAAATCAGCAAGTACACCCCGAATGTACACACCGATCTACCCTATCTAGACTTGTCCGATTTAGATGAAAACTGGTGTCAAGGTCACTTATAACCTGTATAAGACCTCACCAAAATTTGAGCCAAAGTTCACACTTTAAAATCCATCAACTCGACACTTTACTCGACTCCAAATTTTAGGACAGCTTTGTGTACTTATTTTATAAAACCGTTTGGACCACTTTAAAAGTAATAATTCGACAATCCGTCTTTTGAAACCACTACTAGACTCATCAAACTAAGTTTGTAAACATTGAAAACCAGTAGTTACATTTATCTAACCAAGCCTAAAGTCCCCGAGAGTCGACCCAAAATCAGCCACAATTTCGGATTGTGCCGACTTGCGTCTCCCGGTACACGAATACTAAAACTAGCATAAATTTTAACTCATAATGACTTAGAAGCTCTATCTTATACCAAAACGATCGTCTCGGAAAACTCTACAATAAAATCAAATAATCTTAGCCTTTCTCAGATCTTAAACACACGAAAAATCTGTTTAAGACCTGCTGTCCCAAATTATAATTTTAGAAAACAAGTCAAATCAATTTTCCAACCAAAACCACTCATTCCCATACCTATAGAATCACTCGAATAACATACCCATCAATAAAACACTCCTAAAAACACTTGTATGAAAAATCTAACAAAATCAAAGATTAAAAATTAGACTTTTTATGATAAAAACAAGATAATCTTACCAAAAACAATACATGCAAGATAATTTAAACATAATCCAACCATAAATCACAAAGTTATAATAACCTTGATGCATGTGGAAGATTTTTACATGTTTAGATTCATCATAAAATTCTATGAAGGGGTCTTTAATTTGTTTTTAATGAATCAAGGTGGATGATGGTGAATTTGTGGTGTTTTGTGGTGGTGGTGTGACGGAAAAGAAAGAGGAGAGGGAGGAGATGCATTTTTTTTTATATAAGTTGTATGTGTGTGAGAAAGTGGAAGAAAAATGGCCATTTATATGGTGGTTTAAGTGGAGGGACTTAAGTTGCCAATTTGCAAACTTTAGGACCTAAAAGAAATTAATAGTTTTAAAGGGTAGAATATTGGTAAATATTGAAAATATTTACGGGGCTCGGGTTTCGTAAAAATACTTTTCAAAAGTTACAATGCATCATAAAAATGATTATATGATTTCCCGACACGACTTAATACTTAATTAAAACGAAATCGTCGAAGATATTAATTATCGAAACAATCGATAATAAAATGTAAAATTTTGGGCATCCATCGGTATCCCGATCACTAGGAATTCTCGTTGTACATTGATTTTGAATAAACTCGTTGTAAAACGCACGCGGGTGATTTTAAATCAAAAACTTTGATTTAAATAAACATGGGAAAAATAAAATAAGAAATTTTATAATTCTAGATAATTTATTATCAATGATCAGTAAATACTTAAAAAGTATTATTTATTAAAATATCAAGATCTCAGGATTTACATATAAGAATACAAGAAAACGAAATACGTTGGAAAATTCAGAAACACGAATAAAAAGAATAAAATAATGCTGGGAAAGTACGTGCTCTTACAGTCTTCCCCCCTAAAGGAACTCTGGTCCCAAGAGTTCTCCTGAAAACAGTAGATGATGCAAACAAGAGGAGGTACAAAGTGTAGAACAAAATTCATTGCTTCCCAAGTAATTTCCGTACCACGACAAATCTTAACGGTTAGAATTCACTATGCTTAAGTTTCTTAACTCCTTTTCGTATAACTTTTCAGTCTTGGATTAGAATAACTATCTTTCAATACGGAGATACATCAAGAGATAGAGTTGTTGGAAATACGTGCGATAAACTAACAAGAATGAACACAAGAATCGCTTAAACAGGCAAAGTGCGATAAAATGAACCAAGATTGTAAATCAACAAGGGGTCGCAAATCGTGCAACTGTAAAACGTGACAATCTTAAAACGTAATAATCCAGTTACAAAAGAATTAGAAGGGAAAAAATGAATTACATATGATCATTCAAAATATAGGTTGTCAAAATCAGTTGTCTAGTATTTTGGTATTACTTTAAAACTTAGTTTTAAAAATTTTCTTTATTAAAAGAAAATTTTACCAGGTGTAGTGATTAAAAATCAAACTCTATATAAAAAATGAGTGGGTAAACAGTTGTCAAATCTTTTTCTTGATCAGGATTTTCAAAGCAAAAGTAGAACAGTTCAAAATAGTTATCCTGATCGGCTTAAGAACTTTTGGGTGACTACATGAAATTTTCGTTAAAACTCAGGTTTATCATTACCATTAGAGAAATTTCAAATTTTTCCAAGTTATTTAGAAACATTGTTTAGAAATTATAATTTAATTTAATAATTTCATTAGATTGATAGTAAATTACGATATAATCAAAAACTTTAAAAGATACAGCTTGATATCCTTTTTAAATACTAGTTATAAATTTACCAAAGGGGATGTATAGATCCGGTACTTAACTTGAAACAGTTATTTTGATAATTTAAACATTTAATAAAATGTATAAGACATTCTTAAAGATTAATAATAATTTTTAGAAATCCAAGAAGGAGATTAAGGTATCAAACAATAAACACGTAACATTTCTGGTTTCAAAAGGTGACAAGACAACAACGAATATGAACCATATAAAGGTCAACAATCTGTATGCGAGCGATAACACAAGGGAATAAAACAAAAATCGTATCAATTCTTAACAAACATGATGGAATAGTCGTGTCAATGATAAAAATAATAAGAAACAAGGATTATAGCAAGTCATCACTTCTTGAGTGCAGTTGGTGACATCAATGACGGATTATTAATTTCTCGATGGTCGATACACGATCGAAAGAGAAAAGTCACACAATAAATTTCGAATCACAGAAAATTCTTAAGAAATCACTTGAGAGGAATTCCAGTAAAATGAACAACATTAGAAATGAGAGGCGAAATCAATACGTGGTTCACACGAATGAATATCAAGACGATGAAGTCTATCACACATAATGACGGATACACGAAATCATCGTTCACGTCCAGTCATAAATCATTAATCGCGTCCAGAGACGTTTCGAAGGTCTACCAAAATAGATAGAGATGGTCGATCATAGAAGCATAACAACGTTGAAACATTCAAGTCTGGTATCAATGGTAAGAATTTAGGCAAATGGTAACGAAAATCGTATCATGAGGATGATGAGGTAACAGGTAAAACAAAGGTCGTTGAGTAAGAAATATATATTTAAGGCATGTACTTTGTTCAAGAAAAGATAAGGGTTCATATATGTAGGTCGCGAACTGTTGTTACTCGCATAAGATGTAAAAGTTTTCAAAATTTACATTTATCTAACTTTTTAAGAAACATAACTAAAAAATTGATTGTTGGTCAAATATTTAGGGCGACTACTATTTAGCCTTGCATGGCTCCTTCTAAATTAGCATAGGTGATCAGGCAATGCATAATTTAGGACTAGAAATGCGATGCTCATCTTCGTCAAACCAGTATTACATATCATATAATTTAAAATATGTATATAATAGCATTTGAAAAAACAAGAATATGAAACATTTCGCCTATAAGTTACTGGCTAACTGTTTAAATCAACAATTTGTATAGTTACAAGGGTTTTTTATAAGACCGTATTAGAATAATTTGTGAAAATACATTGTAAAATTAATATAAATTAATTTTATAAGATAGCATTCAATTGTTTAAGAAAGCCCAAATGAATCCTTTTGTAAAATGATTCTCAAACAAGACCAGTTTGAGTTTATATGGTAACATGACAATAGTTTATAAAGTAGCGAGTAGGTTACAAGAGGGGAAATAAGGAGTAGTTCAAGACAGTCAACGAAATGGTTACAAGGTGATAAGGTTTCAAGAGGTTTAGCTGAAATCGTCAAGAGACATGTGTCAAGATGATAACAAACGATATGAAAGCAAGATCTTTAACCTCGACCCGGATCAGTGGTACGATAGAAGCAGAGAAAGAAAATAGAATGACAAATAAGTCATAAATAAAAGAAAGGAATAAGGAATCCGTATGTGCTAATCGTAATTTATTTGACAAAAATACACTTTTAAGAAAGTAGAACATCAGTTTGTCAAATCACTTGGTTCCTAAAAGTTCAAGATTTATGTATGACCGAGCTCAAGTTACTATTTTATACTTGTTCAAACGCAATCATTGTTTTTAGTTTGCAAAATATCATTAGTTAAAGTTTTACGAGCTCAAACGAACTAAAAAAACGCTTCAATCCGTATGTTTAAATATTATCAGTTTTGTCCCTTTTTCAATCAACTTTGACTTTTAGGTTTGACTAGACCAATTGATTCACCAAATGATATTCTAAGACTCGAAGTCTAATGCAATTCGATGTAAAACGACGTTTTAGACAACTTTCTAGTTTTACTCGTGACTTGAAACGGATCATAAATGGACGAAAATGCACTTGCATTAAATCTGTCAGCAAAACAAAATTTTAGAACTACGCAAAAATAAGTTCTTAAATTTCACAATCTCAAATGAGCGTAACCTGCTCGATTTTAATGTTTATTGGCCAAATTTTATGTCCTAAACGGACGTCTCAACAAGTAGAAATATATATTTTTATGTCTAAAGTTATAAAAATATTTTCTCGACACAGCTTGAAATTAAATCTAAATTTCATGATAATTCAAAATTAATGTACACACAAGACTTGTGGATTCCATAAAGACGAAAGAAGATAAACTGTATAATTAATCATGTAAAGAAAACATAGTATGGAAATGGTTCAAGAATGCCAACGATAATCTGAGAGATCAAAAGCGACGCATATCATCCTTGTCTTCGGCCGCAAGATGCAATGCAGGAACGTCTCCTGGCGGCGTGATTTTTTACAAAATCACATGATATACCGAGAAAGAAATAAAATATTAACAAGTCACACTCCTGAGGCGAGGAGGTTTAATGAAAAGGGGAGGATACAAGTAGGATTGTATTCCAAACAATCGTCACATAATAAATAACGATCATGTGTTCAAGGTACAACGGATGTTGTAAGTCGAAGTCAAAAAGTAGAATGTTCAATGAGGTAATATTTAATCGATATTCAGGTGTCGTGTAAAGCGGTGGCGTAAAGGTAAATTAAGGTTACGAAAAATCACGATATTATTCAACACGAATTTCAAGGAATGCTTCGAGATGTGTGACTCACACGATGTCCTTTAGTCCTTCTGGGAGACACATTGAGCTACACAATGGTCTATAAATTAGACATTCAATTACGAATGGTCGCAAAGAAATTTGGGTATCTAAATAGATATTTTCCATTGCAGCAGAGCCCTTTCATGAGCGGGGGAGGGCTATGCACAGTTCTTTGAATCAAACGTTGAATGAAATAGTTTAAAGGAAATAAACGAAAGCAACATGCACGGTAGTAAGAATGAAAATCAGGAGTTCATCGAAAACAACACTTATTCAATCCCGAACAAGGGTATCACGAGAGTATACACATGTAATAGTGAATCGAGAAAAACAGACGGTTCCAAACGAACTAGTATATGAAGTCAGTCATATCACGCATAAATGAAATAGCAATAGTAGTCAGAAAAATGAGTATGAAAAGTCGACAGCATACGCGCTCTGAATACAAGTATGTAACGTCATAACAATATAAAATCATTGCAACAATATTGATTCACAAGAATTCAAGAAATACAATATAGGCAGATGTAACCACAGTAATATCGAATGATAATTCATGAAGCACATAGGCTTTGAAAAAACAGAGTAATTATCGTTATTAAGGTGATGTAATATTTCAACATGTAATCAGGAGAAAAATACTACAATGATAATTAAAAGTAAATAATAAGGATTAGAGAGTTACCCGCGCAGATATCGAACAACAATGGCAGATTCTGTGGTTTGACACTTAAAACCTGAAATTTTTGAACTTTCGGTTATAGATTAAGTTTTGAAAAAGACGACTCAGTTCCCTATAACCATGCTCTTATACCAATCTGCGAGACCCCCAAAATCTGACATGGAACAACTAGGCAACAAGGGGGTAACACATCATAGTACAAGAAACAATGAATTACAGTTCATACAAAGCTGACGAAATAAAAACATGTAAAATCGTCAACACAAAGTTGAGTGATATCCATAGGTTTAGTAATAAGGATGTGGAACACAAGCATTCATTTGTAAATAAGAAATAGGGGAAAATGGTTATGTACAGTAACCATTATCCGAAACGTTATGATTATTATTGTTGTTTAGTTTCATGAACCGAAGCTTAACTACGTAAGTATTCAGCCTAAATACTCAGGTATAAACAAATGTAATGCGTCATGGTTAAACAACCGCATCATTGGGACGGGGATATTCAATCCCGATGGATCCACCGACAACATCCGCGCTTCGCGCAATGTACCAAGACAATTAACGGTTCATGATCGAAGAGATGAAACTCAAGGCTAACGTCTAAAAAGCAATATTAATATCGAAAATCTGAAAATCATACATGTTCTGGATAGCATACAAGTTCTGGATAGCATACAGTTTTTAAATGGTTGTGTTCCGCCATGTAAAACCTCACCCCGTGTTTAGAAACCATGTACAAGTAAAAAGGGGCTATGAACTCACCTTAGCCACGAGGTAAGTAAATCACGGTACTCAACAACTAAGTAGAAACGATGGTAGTGAGACGATCACCGACGATATGGATACCCGGGGAAACACGAAATCCGCAACCTATCACAATAAGGCGCGCGTTAAGACTCGAACTCAAATATCGATATATATACCAAACACAATATGACTCAAATGTTTGCAAAGTATTCATGTTTCAAAACCAAAGACACGAACCAAATGAATTCATACTAACCATTTATCCAACAATACTCGTTAAAACACTTGAACACTTGAAAATGACCCCTTATACGACGCCAAGTCAACGCAAGTCAAAATATCCTTTAACCTTACTTGGACCAGTAGCTAAGTCATTTATATAATGACTAAGCACTTGAGTAAGTTACCATGTCTGATGGTGAATACTCAAACTCACGCAACACAAGCATTGAACTATATGTATAAAATTAAAATCAGCAAGTACACCCCGAATGTACACACCGATCTACCCTATCTAGACTTGTCCGATTTAGATGAAAATGGGTGTCAAGGTCACTAATAACATGTATAAGACCTCACCAAAATTTGAGCCAAAGTTCACACTTTAAAATCCATCAACTCGACACTTTACTCGACTCTAAATTTGGGACAGATTTGTGTACTTATTTTATAAAACCGTTTGGACCAATTTAAAAGTACTAATTCGACAATCCGTCTTTTGAAACCACTACTAGACTCATCAAACTAAGTTTGTAAACTTTGAAAACCAGTAGTTACATTTATCTAACCAAGCCTAAAGTCCCCGGGAGTCGACCAAAAATCAGCCACAATTTCGGATTGTGCCGACTTGCGTCTCCCGGTACACGAATACTAAAACTAGCATAACTTTTGACTCGAAATTACTTAGAAGCTCTATCTTATACCAAAACGAGCGTCTCGGAAAACTCTACAATAAAATCAAATAATCTTAGCTTTTCTCAGACCTTAAACACACGAAAAATCTGTTTAAGACCTGCTGTCCCAAATTATACTTTAGAAAACAAGTCAAATCAATTTTCTAACCAAAACCACTCATTCCCATACCTATAGAATCACTCTAATAACATACCCATCAACCAAACACTCTTAAAAAAACTTGTATGAAAAATCTAACAAAATCAAAGATTAAAAATAAGACTTTTTATGATCAAAACAAGATAATCTTACCAAAAACAATAGATGCAAGATAATTTAAACATAAACCAACCATAAATCACAAAGTTATAAAAACCTTGATGCATGTGGAAGATTTTTACATGTTTAGATTCACCATAAAATTCTAAGAAGGGGTCTTTAATTTATTTTTAACGAATCAAGGTGGATGATGGTGAATTTTTGGTGTTTTGTGGTGATGGTGTGACGGAAAAGAAAGAGGAGAGGGAGGAGATGCATTTTTTTATAAAAGTTGTATGTGTGTGAGAAAGTGGAAGAAAAATGGCCATTTATATGGTGGTTTAAGTGGAGGGACCTAAGTTGCCAATTTTCAAACTTTAGGACCTAAAAGAAATTAATAGTTTTAAAGGGTAGAAAATGGTTATTGGTAAATATTGAAAATATTTACGGGGCTCGGGTTTCGTAAAAATACTTTTCAAAAGTTACAATGCATCATAAAAATGATTATATGATTTCTCGACACGACTTAATACGTAATTAAAACAAAATCGTCGAAAATATTAATTATCGAAACAATCGATAATAAAATGTAAAATTTTGGGCATCCGTCGGTATCGCGATCACTAGGAATTCTCGTTGTACATTGATTTTGGATAAACTCGTTGTAAAACGCACGCGGGTGATTTTAAATCAAAAACTTTGAAATAAATAAATATGGGAAAAATAAAATAAGAAATTTTATAATTCCAGATAATTTATTATCAATGATCAGTAAATACTTAAAAAGTATTATTTATTAAAAATATCAAGATCTCAGGATTTACATATAAGAATACAAGAAAACGAGATACGTTGGAAAATTCAGAAACACGAATAAAAAGAATAAAATAATGCTGGGAAAGTACGGGTTCTTACAATAATAATAAAATACAAGAATCAAAGAATAAATACATGAAATAATAAATGATTGAACTCTGAGAGTATGACTTGATATATCTATATATTGTGTGTTAACTCAGATATTGTGAGGAAGTTGTGATTGGGTATAGCTGATATAATCAAAGAATCTATAGGCTAAGGTGAGTTCATAGCCTCACTTTTAAAGTTTTATAAATAATTTGAAAACCCATGAGTGGAATATATGTTAAAACTGGAATATAAGTGTTTTTGTATGCTTCCTATATGAATATTGACACTACGTTTACTAGTTGCCGTTAAGCCCATTTTTAATTGTGGGCCGCTAATCATTTAATGAGCGCTAATATTGTGAATAGTACTATTGGAGACTGACATCTCCTGTCTGGGCAAGTCACACTTGCTAGCAGCTAATGGTTCCTACCTAGGCTAAACATATATGCTTTATTTTACATTTAGGATAGTCTGACAAGCTTCCTACTTAAGGGCAAATTTGTTGGGTTTTCCTGATATTGTCTAGTTGCGGGGTCATGAGCTAGTGCAATATGAATTGATGAATTTAAAAAGTTGGGTGTATTATAATGTAGCCCTCGAGTCGTACTTGTATTCATATATTGCTCAAAAACCTATGAATTCACTCAATTATTGTGTTGACTTTAAGGCATATATTTTAGGTGAATGAGGGCTGGCGGGCTGCGGATGGTAGTGTCTTGAATAAATTTATCATTCTAGAAAATAAAACTAGATCTTTGGGAAAAACCTGTATTATACATTACTGTACAGTTGTTTTTATTAACTCTGAATATATGAATGATGACATTAATATTTATAAAAATGTTTTTAAGTATTTTATATTATTATGACTATGATACTTTGATAGTAATACCCCTAAAATTAGCTTCCGCTGCTATAAAGTAAAATAGGGGTGTTATAGATTGGTCTCCAGAGTTCATGGTTATAGAGAATAAGTTTTTCTTAAACTATAACTAAAATTTTAAATTCAAGACCATCAGCCATCATCAGCGTCAGTGTAAGATATTATTCCTTTTAAATAAAATATCTTATGTTATTATATTATATAAACAACAAGGATGTCTACTTCCACCTATATTCTCATTTCTGACGATGATGAAAGAGAAATTCTGATGTTCACTCCATCTTCCACAGATGTGCGTCTTCCGAGTTTTTCTTTTTACGATACTCTTGAAGTACAAGAATATTTTTCACATCAAACTAAAGTGATGAATAGTGTACCTTCACCTATGTCTAGTTTTCTGTTACCTGAGGATCTTTATTTGTCTCCCAATCGAAGTCGTGAAGAGCCTTATGCAACTAAGAAAGACTCTATAGCACGGATTATGGAAAAGCACGACAAGTAATTGTCCGTAATTGCTAGTCATCTTGATGAAATATCCCTTGAAGCTTTTGGATTAGTGGAGAGAAATATTAGGAATCTGATAAGAGGAAGGAAGGATATTGAAGAGCACATTAGTCATTTGGAATATAAAGTGGACGTTACTCAACGCCATAATATTAGACTGAGTAGAAGGATGCATGATCATGAGATGAATATGACAAGACTAGAGAAGGAGAATACTGAACTGAAAGCAGGACTTACGAGGACTGGGCTTAATTTAGAATTACTCATTGACGATCTTAAAACAACTCAACAATATGACTTTGGATATATTTTGGACAGGATTGAGGAGATCAAAATGGTAAATTAAGCTTAGAAATCTAGTTTCAGTTTGTAAGATATGTACAGTTTTTCTTTATGTAACAAAGATGCTTATCGTTTACATATAAACGATAAGTTGTTCATAAATAAAAGAAGTGTGCGTTTGTTCTAAAAAATTCTTGTTATCTTATTTAAATCTTTATCGTCATTCATATTATTAATCCTCATAAATAAAATTTTATCGTCATTCATATTATGAATCCTCACATATGAAATGATCGAAATAATACTCTATGATGTAATAAATAAATTCCATACTCCACGTATGAAAATTAAAAAAAATCATTCTTATCGAGTATTATTATGTTGGTAGGATGGCTCATACGAGAGCATCAACATCTGCGATAGTAAATATAACACCTAAATAAATAAGGCAATTGGTTGCTGAGAGTGTGACTGCAGCTTTGCAAGCACAAGCCGCCAATGTAGCTAGTGTAAGTAATGGAAATGCTGCTAGGAAAGAAATTCCGATAGAGAAAAGATGTACTTACAAAGATTTCATGAACTGTCAGCCTTTTAACTATAAAGGATATGAAGGAGCTGTTGGACTTATTCGCTGGTTAGAGAGAACTGAATCAGTATTTGTTCGTAGTGACTGTTCTGAAGATTGTAAAGTAAATTTGCTACGGGTACGCTGATAGAAAAAGCTTTGTCTTGGTAGAATGCTTATGCACAACACATTGGGATATAACTAGCTTATCAGACTCCCTGGAATGAATTTAAGAATCTGCTAGTTAAGAAATATTGTCCTCGTAGTGAGATTAGGAAAATGGAGGAAGAATTCTATAATCTAGTAGTAAAGGAAAATAATCTCAAAGTTTACATCCGAAGATTTCAGGAATTGGCATTATTATGTCCTAATATGGTGCCTAATACTGAAAAATTGATGGAAGCTTTTATTGGAGGATTGCCTAGAAGTATATAAGGGAATGTTACCTCCTCTAAACCCTAAACTTTAGATGAAGTTATCACCATTACTCAAAAATTAATGGATCAAGTGATAAGGTATACTCCTGTACAAGTGGCAGTTAATAATTGATAATAGGAGGAGTTTTCCTGTTAATCGTAATTTCCAAAAGAATAGTTTTCGTAACTATAATCAAGGCAATAATCGTCAACAGTAGAACAAAAGAAATGATGTTTCTAAAGTTTATGCTATAAATTCGAGCAATGGTTATAGTGAAAGACAACCCCTTTGTCAGAGGTGTTCTCTACATCACATAGGATTTTGCACTATCAAGTGTCAGAACTGTGGAAATATATCAGACAAGATTCTACAGAAGTAAAGGATTAGCTACTAGAAGTAATCAAATTCCTGTAACTAAAGTTTTTCAAAACTGGCATATGATGAATGAGTGCCGTAAAGAGAGCAATAGCCGAGGAAAAGATTATTTGCTAAACGATACTCAAAAAGATCAGAATACGGTTACGGGTATGTTTCATCTAAATCAACGTCTGGTTAAAGTAATATTTGACTCAGGAGCTGATAGAAGTTTCATATCTGTTAAAATTTCTGCTAAGTTAGATATTTCGATTGTTTCTTTGAATACTAAGTATGATATAGAAATGGCCGACGGAAAAATAGTTAGCACTAATACCGTTATTCGAGGATGTATCATTACTTTATTACGTCAATCCTTTGAAATCGATCTTATACCCATTAAGCTCGGTAGTGTTGACGTAGTCATTGGAATGGACTGGTTATCTAAATACCATGCCAAAATTTTATGTGACGAGAAAGCCGTTCATATTCCTATTAACGGTGAAGTTTTGATTATCCATGGTGAGAGAAGTAAGACTCGACTAAATCTCATATCGTGCCTTAAAATAAATAAGTACGTATCCCGAGGTGGTCAAGTTTTCTTAGTTCAAGTATCGAAAAAGCAGAAAGAAGAGAAGAGAGTATGAGATATTCCGATAGTTAGAGAATTTCCTGAAGTATTTCCCAAAGAATTACCAGGTTTGAGAGCGTCAAGTTGAATTCCAAATCGATTTGATACCAGGAGCAACACTAGTTGCTAAAGCGCCTTATCTATTAGCGCCTTCAGAAATGCAAGAATTGTTAAGTCAAATCCAAGAACTAACTGATCGAGGATTTATTAGACCAAGTATATCGCCGTGGGGAGCTCCGGTCTTATTTGTGAAAAAGAAAGATGGATCTTTTAGGATGTGTATCGATTATCGTGAGTTAAACAAACTTACTATAAAGAATCGTTACCCATTACCCAGAATCGAAGATTTATTTGATCAAATCCAAGGATAAGCGTATATTCGAAAATTTATCTACGGTCTGGTTATAATCAACTGAGAGTTAAGGAAGAGGATATTCCTAAAACTGATTTCAGAACACGGTATGGACATTATGAATTTTAGGTGATGCCTTTTGGATTAACCAATGCACCAGCTGTTTTCATGGACCTCATGAACATAGTGTGTAAGCCTTACTTGGATAAATTTGTAATCGTGTTTATCGATGATATTCTAATCTACTCTCATAATAGAGAAAAACATGCCAAGCATCTTGGTATAACTCTCGAATTTCTTAAGAAGGATAAGTTACATGCTAAATTCTCGAAATGCAAATTTTGGATCGATGTTGTTCAATTCCTAGGACATGTCATCGATAACCAAGGTATTCGTGTGGATCCTGCTAAGATTGAAGCGGTAAAGAATTGGAGTAAGCCTAGTACGCCTACAGAAATAAGACAGGTTTTAGGACTTACTGGGTATTATCGAAGATTTATCGAAGGTTTTTTGAAAATTGCTAAAGGTTTGACTGAATTGACTCAGAAAAACAAACCATTTGACTATGGTGATAGTCAAGAGACAACTTTTCAATTATTGAAGCGAAAGTTGTATGAAGCACCTATCCTAGCATTACCAGAAGGTAATGATGACTTTATCGTTTACTGTGTCTATTCAAGGAATGTGAGCAGTGCTTATGCAAAGGAATAAAATTATTGCTTATGCATCAAGGCAACTTAAACCTAATGAGAAGAATTATACTACTCATGATCTATAATTAGGAGTGGTGATATTTGCAGACATTACCTCTATGGTACGAAGTTTGTAGTATTTAATGATCATAAAAGTCTTCAATATATTCTTCATCAGAAGGAATTTTATATGAGACATCGACGTTGGTTAGAATTACTTGCTGATTACGATTGTGAAATTTGTTATCACCTAGGTTAAGCCAATGTAGTAGCTGATGCTTTAAGTCGAAAAGAGCGTGTTAAGTCGTTACGAGTGAGATCATTAATGATAACTCTTTTACCAAAGATACCTACCCAAATTCTCGAAGCGCAAGAAGAAGCACTTAAGGTAGAAAATGTAGGAGTTGAGTAATTAAGAGGAATGGATAAAGAATTTGAAGTTCGTCAAGATAGATTTCGTTGTATTAAAAATCATAGTTGGTTAACTGCCCATGGTAATTTACGAGATTTGATTATGCAGGAGTCTCATAAATCGAAGTATTCTATACATCCTGGTTCTGACAAGATGTATCAAGATCTGAAGAAACTCTATTGGTGGCCTAACATGAAGGCAATCATAGCAGAATACGTTAGTAAGTGTTTAACGTGTGCAAGAGCTAAAGCAGAGTATCAAAAACCATCTGTTCTATTGATACAACCAAAGATTCCAATATAGAAGTGGGAAAGAATTACGGTGGATTTTGTGACTAAATTACCCAAGACATCAAATGGACATGACACCATCTGGGTTATTGTCGATTGTCTTACAAAATCTGCGCGATTTCTTCCTATTAAAGAGATTGATAGTATGGAAACTCATACGAGATTGTACATTAAAGAAGTTATCTCTCAACATTGAGTGCATGTATCTATTATCTCATATCGTGAAAGTCGTTTTACATCTGTATTTTGGGGATCGATGCAAAATGATTTAGGTACCAATTGGACATGAGTACAACATATCATCCACAAACAGATGGACAAAGTGAAAGGACTATTCAAACTCTCGAAGATATGCTTAGAGCTTTTGTGATAGATTTTTGAAACGGATGGGAGAAATATCTACCTTTAGTAGAATTCTCTTATAACAATAGTTATCATGCTAGTATTAAAGCAGCGCCTTTCGAAGTACTTTATGGAAGAAAGTGTCGATCGCTTGTTTCTTGGGCCGAAGTTGGAGATGTTCAACAAACTAGACCAGAAATAATACATGAGACTACAGAAAAGATTATTCAAATTCGGCAACGATTACAAGCTGCACAAGATAGACAAAGGAGTTACGCTAATACTAGACGTAAACCTTTGGAATTTGCAGTTGGAGATCGTGTTATTTTGAAAGTTTCGCCTCGTCAAGGAATTATCCGATTCGGAAAGAAAAAGAAACTGAACCCAAGGTATATAGGACCATTCAAAATAACCAAAAGAATTGGCCCTGCGGCATAAAAACTAGAGCTACCTAAAGAGCTTAGTAATGTTCACAATCCTTTTCATGTTTCAAATCTGAAGAAATGCTTATCTGATGAATCTCTCATCATACCGATGAAAGAACTTCAACTCGATGATAAGTTAAATTTTGTAGAAGAGCCTGTAGAGATATGGATAGAGAAGTGAAATGCTTGAAGCAGAACCGTATCCCAATAGTTAAGGTATGATGGAACTCAAAGAGAGGACCTGAGTATAGTTGGGAACGTGAAGATCAAATTCGAGCTAAATATCCGCATCTATTTTCTTCTATTACCCCTAGTTCTAGCTAAATCTCGGGACGAGATTTAAAATAAGGGGAAGAGACTATCCCATCCAATAGTTTTGACTAATGTAATATCTATGTTTATAAATAAAAAGATGATTTTACTATGAAATTTTTGCTTTTTATTATGATGTCTGACTAAATTGTTGAATATATGAATACTCACTATCTCAATTATCACATCCACATATGTCTATATGTTACACACACTATATATATATATATATATATATATATATATATATATATATATATATATATATATATATATATATATATATATATATATATATATATATATATATATATATATATATATATATATATATATATATATATATATATATATATATATATATATATATATATCAAATCAAATCAAATCAAAAACCCTTATATAGGAAGGATGGTGAAACAATTCTTTAAATACAAAATTATATAAAAATGACACATGTAATTCATTAAAGGGTTTCCATAAATGCTTAAAAAAGAAAATAGAAATTACAAATGATGCCTTAAATACAAAATCTTATAAAAATATGTAAGGAAGAATGGTGAAACAATGCCTTAAATACAAAATTATATAAAAATGATTCCATAAAATGCTTCAAAAATAAAATAGGAATTACACATGATGCCTTAAATACAAACTCTATATAAATATATATAGAAATTAAAAATGATGCCTTAAATACAAAATTCTATAAAAATATATAAGGAAAGATAGTGAAACAATGCCTTACATACAAAATCTTATAAAAATATGTAAGGAAGAATGGTGAAACAATGCCTTAAATACAAAATTATATAAAAATGATTCCATAAAATGCTTCAAAAATAAAATAGGAATTACACATGATGCCTTAAATACAAATTCTATATAAATATATATAGAAATTAAAAATGATGCCTTAAATACAAAATTCTATAAAAATATATAAGGAAAGATAGTGAAACAATGCCTTAAATACAAAATTGTATAAAAATGATTCCATAAAATGCTTCAAAAATAAAATAGGAATTACAAATGATGCCTTAAATACAAAATTCTATCGAAATATATATAGGAATTACAAATGATGTCCTAAATATAAAATTCTATAAAAATATATAAGAAAGGATGGTGAAACAATACCTTAAATACAAAATTTTATAAAAATGATTCCATAAAATGCTTCAAAAATAAAATAGGAATTACAAATGATGTCTTAAATACAAAATTCTATAAAATTATATATAGGAATTACAAATGATGCCTTAAATACAAAATTCTATAAAAATATATAAGGAAGGATGGTGAAACAATGCTTTAAATACAAAATTATATAAAAATGATTCCATAAAATGCTTCAAAACTATAATAGGAATTACAAATGATGCCTTAAATACAAAATTCTATAAAAATATATATTGGAATTACAAAGGCTGCCTTAAATACAAAATTCTATAAAAAATATATAAGGAAGGATGGTGAAACAATGCATTAAATACAAAATTGTATAAAAATGATTCCAGAAAATGCTTCAAAAATAAAATAGGAATTACAAATGATGCCGTAAATACAAAATTTTATAAAAATATATATAGGAATTACAAATGATGCATTAAATACAAAATTCTATAAAAATATATAAGGAAGGATGGTGAAATAATGACTTAAATACATAATTTATAAAAATGATTCCATAAAATTCTTCAAAAATAAAATAGGAATTACAAATGATGCCTTCAATACAAAATTCTATAAAAATAAATAGGAATTACAAATGATGCCTTAAATACAAAATTATATAAAAATATATAAGGAAGGTTGGTGAAACAATGCCTTAAATACAAAATTCTATAAAAATGATTCCATAAAATGCTTCAAATATAAAATAGGAGTTACAAATGATGCCTTAAATACAAAAATCTATAAAATATATATATAGGAATTATAAATAATGCCTTAAATACAAAATTCTATAAAAATATATAAGGAAGGATGGTGAAACAATGCTTTAAATACAAAGTTCTATAAAAATGCATAACAATAATATTAATTTCAAAAAAAATTAATGTAAAAACGTTATTCATAACATTAACATATACAAAATTTATTACCTCATAAAATTTAAAAATACATAAAATATTTATACAATATTATTAAAATTCTAAAAATAATTATGTAACAAACTTATTCATGCCGTTAACGTATGCAAATTCAATTAACTCATAATATTCTTAAATAAATAAAATATATTAAACTACGTTATTTTTGTCTATTCTATGCTACATTATTAAAATATCAATGCCACAACTAACACTATATATACTAAACTTCTAATACAAACACACACAAATTTAATTTTCATTAAAAATATATATACTTAAAGCTAGCCCGTCCACCGGACGGGTCTAAAGGCTAGTATATATATATATATATATATATATATATATATATATATATATATATATATATATATATATATATATATATATATATATATATATATATATATATATATATATATATATATATATATATATATATATATATATATATATATATATATATATATATATATATATATATATATATATATATATATATATATATATATATATATATATATATATATATATATATATATATATATATATATATATATATATATATATATATGTATATATATATAACAATTCATTCTAAAGATAACTATATGTACAAAATAATGAATAAGAACAACTCAAATACAACAAAGATACCCTAAATAGCCCTAGAACCCCTAGAAATCCCTTATAAACTAATATTTCAAGCAATATAACTACAAAATAACTATGTACTATTATTAAACACTTTATACTAATTCTAATCTACCATATAAAGAAAAGGTAAATAATCACAAAACTCTAATATTCACTAATCACAAGCTAATTACAAGAAAATGACCTAAAACCAAGATTATCATATAAAATCCAATCTATAATGAATTAGACTCTAATCTTTTGTAACAAATTATAAAACTCAACTAAATATCATAATATAATCATACATTTATCTTAAACCAAGTTAAAAATTAGTAAAGCATAAAGTACAAGTTTTCAAAGCATAGAACATTAAGCTTACTTAATTAACCCTAGAATATGATCAACCTATATAAACCCTTAAACTAAGAATATAGAACCCATAGAAGTCATAAACATGCTATATTAGATTTAGAATAAGTGTACATTAAGATACAAACCCTAATTACCCAAAATAGAAAGTCATTAGGCTTAATGATATAGAAACCCTTATATTAAGAAATCTACATGGAATCATAACCTAGTCTTTTTAACAAGTCTACAAATACTCCTAGGACTTCATTAAGGTTATAAGATTATGTTAAGACAATGTACAAGTACCCTAATGCACAAGGTACAAGATTTCAATGCATGACTTGTAAATTAGGGCAAAATAGGTATTTTCACTCTATAGACATGTTTACCTAAACTAAACCATTAAAACGAGTGTGAGAACTCTTTGTAAACTTAAGACACAATGTCTAGGACCTACATTAAGTTTACATCAGTAGCTAAGAGGAGTATTATCACATTTACTAAGATTAAACCCTAGATCATTAGAAAACCCTAATCTACAAAAGTATACTTCCTATTTTCACATCAAACCTTTGTTAAACTTAAAACCAATGATACAAATCTATTAAATAGAATGTATAAACCCTAATTAAGCCTTAATCATTCACTAATAACTTTCCTAAGTCCCTAATCACCAAAAACACAAACCATAAGTTACAAGCCCTAGAATTAAGATCCGGTTTTGTATTTTGCCTCCAAAACCCATTTTCAAACCATTTCCCTCCATTCCAAATTCAAAAATCAGATATTTAGGACTTCTAATATATTTTAGGAGTGGTGACAAGTAGGTGCATTTATACTTCTAATATAACCTATGAATCTATGAAGGGGTTGATGATTTCTAGAGAGAGAAACTTAGAGAGAGAAAGTGAGAGAAAACTATGTGTTATTTCAATAAGTGAAAATGAGAAACATTCAACAACCAAATCCCCTTTCCAAGGAGGAAAGGGGTATTTATACTTCCAAGCTACATTGGGCTTGGGCCGGTCCATGACAAGCCCATGGACCGGTTCTTACTTAACTTAATAAGCAACTATTACCTACGAGCTATTACAATCATTAATAATATTGTGGAGTGACCGATACTTTTAATATACGTAAAAACGTATTTCTAACAATCTCCCCCTAAGGGAGGTCACTCCACGTTACAAAGTTCTAAACCTAGCATACTATACTAAGTCTTCGTTCTCTAGCTCGTAGTCTTTTCTTCTTTTCTTTCTTTTGTTGTGAATATGTTGGTTTGATCTTTTAGGCTTTGGCTTGAGAGCATTGTTCTTTTGGCCTTTCATGTGCGATCTTTGCCTTCTTGTGAAACTTGCCTCCTCGTGACTCCATGTTCCACACACTTATGTCTTTTTGTTGAATTCTCGAAAGTTTCAGAGTTTGGTACAACGGAAGACTTTATCTTGTACTTTCTTGAATTTTTGCTAAACTTTGATGCAGAAAAACATAAGCATGTGGGAACGACTTCTACAGGTACACCGCAACACCACCGTCTTCACTGGTACACAGCAACGCCACCGTCTTCAACAGGTACACAGCAACGCCACCGTCTTTAACAGGTACACAGCAATGACACGAATAAAATGGCTTTGAACATTTTATTCTAATTTGGTAGCATTTTACCTCCGGTCGGTGAAGACCGTTGGACGATATTACATATCGTACCCGTCACGGATAGTTTCAATTAAGTAACTTCCTGACAGGAGTTCGCGGGTAAACCCGTTCTCTTTATTCGACCGTCCAAAGCTGACTGCGAACATAAAGAGTGAATCACTTGGATAAATTATCCTTGTGATTTGAAGCCGTCAATTCATGAAACCTGGAACAAGTGAATTTCAATTAAGATTTTCACCATCATTGCTTTCCAGTTGTCACGAGCTCAATTCATAAAGAATCTTGCACGTCACCTACCAAGTGCTGTTTGATGTTGACACTAGAAGGATTTCCACTCGTCACTGTGATCAATAAAGAGTCACTCTGAGTGTTCTGGCAAGATCATATGATAATGCGTAGAGGCCTGGAACGAGTTTAAGTTCAATTAAGAATTAAACCACTGTTTCTTACCAGTTTTTCACAAGATTGGTTCTAAAAGAACCGCACGTGTAACCTACCATGAGCTTGTTTGATGTTGGCTCAAGCAGGATTTCCATCTTCATTGTAATACTTGCGTATTACTCGGATGTTCTGGCAATATTACAGGAATACTGCGTAGGACTCATGAAAATCTTACTTTTCACAGTGTGTGAGAAAGCAAGGAATAAATGGAAAGTGTCCTAATGAGACTTTTGATGATCTCTTGGCTCTAGACTCGATTGTGCGTTTTGATTTAGTGAGCGATGGCTGGAGAGGAGTGCCACCTTTTCAATACCAGTCTATTCGGAGTGAATAAACCAATAGATAACGTGTTGATCTCCGTGTGATTATTAACAAATACCTTTTGAGAGATATTTGAGTTAGCTGGGAAGGGTTGTGCATTGCATCACTGGGTCCATGATGTCTTTCTTCAATACCGAGAATCATTAGCAAAAATGACCTCAATAGCATATGTATTGACCCGGTTTCTGCCTAAAGTTGTAAGGAGGGCTTCTTTCTTTACACCCTTTATCTTTACAATTCTTTTTCATTCTTCAACCCCTTCAATGCTTACCAATACGTCATCACTAGCACCTTGTTATGATTGTTCCAGTGCTAGCTTAAGTACTTGGTCGGCATTCAGCTACGTTCACATTCTTTCTCCATCTTTCCTAGGACTTCTAATTCTATCTAGGGAATTGTCCTTGGGAAGATTCCATCGGCTCTGATGAATCATTGGACTAAACCTATTCCTACCACCCTTTTGTCACCACATTCGTCATGAATTAAGCGTGTTTTGGGAAGGAATTGCCACCATGAAAAATCATTGAAAATCACCTAAAGTACTTGTGATATTGAAATCAAAAGTTTCGTACCTTAGGTGTTTTTGATCATCAAAAACGCTCCCCCTTAACACGTGCTTTACACATATTAAGTTGGATTATCGTTAAGTCTTTTTCATCTTTTAGCCAAGTATCACTTAAGTCTCCTTAATCCCATTTTCTCCCCTTATCAAAAATGTTAACCATTAATATTTGGGATATTGAATGGATTAACCGGTCTTTGGGTAAAAAATGAATTCGATGTTTGGCCATAGAACATGTGAATGCTCCCCCTTAAGTTAATAAGGGATAGTTGTAGTGCTTTAGTATGATATATTTTGAAAGATTTAGAATCTCGTGAGAAATTCTTGAAAAATTATCATACCTTAACAATACATCAAGCCACCAAAGCACAATATTCACAAATATACATATTCACAATTGAAAACCAATATAAAGTGGACCTGAAATGTACGACCCATTAGATGGATCGTTTCAGTAGCTTGTGGTGCACTTCATATGGTCTTCCACCAACGAATCTTTCCAAGCTCCTCATCAATCTACGTTCACGGAGCTTTTGATCAATCTTCTTGATCACGTACTTCGCCATTTGCCGATAACCCGGATGCCAATCCTCCGTCATCTCTGGAAAAGTCCCACCCGAGTTAAGATGCTCCAACTTTCCTCTGACTTGTAGAAGAGTCCCATCACTGTACTTATGAAGCTCACCCACCCTCATAAACTTCATTAAACCTCGACTGTTCAAGTAGAAAATGCCGTAATTCGGGACAGAAATGCCGATATAGGGGCATCTATCTACATGTTGAGGTAGCACTTGATTCACTGGACGGGTTAGGTTAAGCTTCCTTTGATAGCTTTCGACTCCCAACTGAAGATCGTCAACTCGTGTCTTGATGACAACGCTTCGTGTGAACATACGAAGTGCTGTATTCAAAGCAATGAGGTCTTCACGAGGAATATGTGTGAGTTGATCTCGGGTCATCAGAAGCAGCATATCTTCGATATCCTCAAGGCGAATGATAGAAAAATCTCCCTGCTGGATTTTGTATTCTCTGTCATCCTCCCTTTTCAAGCGAATCTCCGTCACATGATAATAGCCATTCTTGGCTTCAGTTTTCAACCCTAAGATGCTGGAGATACGGATATCGGATCTAACGATACTTCCTGAATTGATTAGGCAACAGCCCCTGTACGCCCTTCGAACTCGTTCGTCCCAGTGTGATGCACCTATGACAGCATACATATCATAATTACGATTTACCTTTGGGACCCAGAGTCGGTTTACCTTTTCCTCGATAAAGGGTATTGTCCCCCAGTTGGCAGCTTTCAGCAAGGTCAGGGAGGTTGCGTACTTTGATGACCCCTTCAGAAGATACACAAGATCATTGGTGACGAAGAAGTCAAGAGCAATCTGATTATCTTGAGAAGGATCAAGTGGAGGTGGAGCTCTTTCTGATTCATGAAGTCCTGGCCATTGAACGGTATTCAGAGCTTTCAGGATCTCATCGGTATAATACTCGAACTCCATTTGGGTTAACCGGGTTTTGGCGCGAAGTCTCTTATCCTTCAGCGCTTTCTTCACCAAAGATGGAGTAACCGAAGTCTTATACTCATGAGCAAGAAATGCACATAAGTCAATCGGACTGCGGATACGGAGATACAAAACATCTTTGTCAGCGTCTGTGATCGGATCATATTGCGCCGCTGCCGTGATCCAAGCCTGTGGTGGTGCAGTCTCGTCAATCTCCAACGTGTCTGCCCAGTCTCGTGTGCTTGGTTCAAGAACCGTAGATTGTTGTGCTTGTTGTAGAGGAGTAGAAACGCGAACATCTGCTGGTTCTGATTCAGGCATCTCGGCGGTGTCATGAACGGGTGAGTGTTGTGCAGCTTCGGGTTTCGTTACTGATTCTGCAATCACAGGAGCAACAACAACATGACTAATAGGGTTAGTGGTAATAGGTATAGATACAGCAATAGAAATACCAGGAATCGACGATGCTGTAGTAGCATTCACATCGTGGCGCCACTTAGATCGTCTTGATTCCGATGATGTTGATTTGTCCTTCTATGCTGCATCTTTCTTGGACTTGGTTCTAGACTTAGCAGGTTTCTTGGAACTGGTAACCTTATCTCCCTCTTTAGGCTGTTCACCCCCATCATCATCCTCATTGTTATCCCCGTTGCTCCCCTAGCACTCTCCTCATTACATCACCACCATCATCACCATCATCATCATCATCATCATCATCCTCATCCTCATCATCATCACCATCATCGTCATCGTCATCATTCTTTTCTTCTTCTTCTTCTTCTTCTTCCTCTTCTTCACCCGCACCCTCTTCCTGTTCACTATCATCTTTATCCTCCTCAGGTAGAATGTGATAAGGCACCACACTTCCAAACGTTTTGAATAACCTATCATCCTCCATGATAGCATCATTCAGGGATTTGTAGAGAGCCCGTTGAATCCTAGATTTATCAAACGATCCAAGTTCCACCATACGAGCTTTGAGGATCTTCTTTAATTCAAAATCCGTTAACTCATAAGCAATTTTGTAGGCGGATTCTGAAGGATTGGATGACTTGATCATCAAGTTATCAGCTGCTAGTGTCTTCAACTCATCACGCAGTTTAGGCATAATGGATTCAACAGATTCTTGCACTCTCTCTTCAACAGAAGCTTCAAGTGCTTCTTTCTGCTCCTTATATTTATCCCTCATCGCTTGAAGTCTGGTGATACGTGCAGCATGCTTATCAGCCTCAGCCTGCTTAACCCGAGCTAGTTCTTCTGCATGAGCTTTTCGCGTCAATTCCATATCTGCAGCGAACTTAGCAAGCATCTCTTCCTGGGCTTTCCTAGATGCTTCTTCACTTTGAACTCGTCTATGTAGCTCATGGCGAAGTTCATCCATTTCTCTCTTGTGATTATCCACATGTTTATCCAACATTTCGGCCATCACCAATGCAGCCATTGTAGATGTTGCAGAGCTGCTCTGGGTTGATTGAAGAGGCTCGGTTGTTACTACGGTACTAAGTATGGGAGTTATAGGTGGTGGAAGAAATGGTGTTGAAGCCGGTCTGGTTGGTAAGGGTTGTATTGGTGGAGGTTGAGTTGCTAAAGGTTGATTTGACACCATGATCGTAGGAGCAACAGACTCCTTTTCCACACTTGCTGAAACCGGGATGGATGTCTCCTTCGAAGTAGAATACCTTTCAGGTGACCCAAACTCATTAATATCCTCTGGCTCCTCGTACTCTTCTTCAATATTTACCCTTGCACTTGAACCACTACCGCCAGTATCTTTCCTACTCCTTTGAATTGCTATCTTCATCATTTGTTTCTCTGCCTTGTCAAGAGTAGGATCAACAACATCTTCTTCGTCACGTAGACGTAACTCATCAGCCTTACCCTTTCCCTTCTTAACCTCAGTCTTTTTCTTCTTGGTTTCGGGTTCAGGTAAAGCAGCTGGTTGCTTGCGTTTACCTTTACTCTTCACTGTAGTAGACGAGTCTTCTCCAGTCTGAAGGTTTGCTTTCAGCTTCTTGATTTCTAGCTGCAGTAGTTTGTAATCAGCAGAACCTTTAATTTTATCCGTCAGAAGGTAATCGGGAATAGGACCAGGAATGACACCACCAGATGGTCCTTCATGCCTTAGATCCACAGTATCATCAGCTTCTTCAGTGTGATAACGACTTGCTGCACGCCTATCAATAGTAACATCATTTTTCATAAAATAATTAATGATAAGCTTGATAAACCGAGGATAAGGAAAGAAATTTGTCTTCAGCTTCTTGTTTTGGAAGAGTTGAAAGGTGAATTCTTCCCATATCAACAACGCATAATCTGCATTTGCAGCTTTGTACATGCCATAGAAGAGGTTTATAATAGGATTGCGCAAAGCATCATGCCCACTTGTTTTTGGTGTAAGACATCTACTGAGAATACCCATCAATGCTCTCCAAGGTTGGCCTACTTTAGCAGTGGTAAACTCAGACGCAACTCGTATGTCAGGACATCCAAGAGCCTCGAACATCTCCATTAGTTCATCTTTAGTAGGATCCCTCGAAAATGACATGCCTTTGGGTGTGTCCCGTATACCAAAAATCTTACGGAAGTCTGAAACTTTGAGCGTCTGCTGCTTGTTGTCGATGGTGAAGGTGATCTTGTTTGAAGTACTCTCCTTGGTATCCCAGAACTCATACATGTACTCATACGGCACCGAGGCAGTACTCCTAAGGGCGTTCTTGAAATGAGAGTTATCGAGGATTGCTATGGCTACTTTAAATCCATGGTGAGTGGATTTTGAGACTTGTTTCAGCCGGTAATTGTTTGGTATGAACTTGAGGGTTCGTGCTTTAGCAATAGCGGCTTCTCTTGAGTCTTGGATTGCTTGTACTGTTGGATTAGTCATTGTATCTGCTTAAGATAAGACATGAAAGGTTGATGCACAAAAACATATAGATATATATCATTCTTACTTCTAAGCATAACACATTTCATAACATAATACAACAAGTACATATAACAGGCAAACAATATTAATCAAACAACTCTTCATCCGGAACTTTCCTTCATTCGGAACTTCTTTATTCGGAACATTCCTTCATTTGGAACTTCCTTCATTCGGAATTTCTTCATTCGGAAGTTCTTCATTCGGAACTTCCTTCATTCGGAAGTTCTTCATTCGGAACTTATTCATTCGGAAGTCCTTCATTCGGAACTTCTTCATTCGGAAGTCCTTCATTCGGAACTTCTTCATTCGGAAGTCCTTCATTCGGAACTTCTTCATTCGGAACTTATTCATTCGGAAGTTCTTCATTCGGAACTTCTTCATTCGGAAGTCCTTTATTCGGAACTTCTTCATTCGGAAGTTCTTCATTCGGAACTTCCTTCATTCGGAAGTCCTTCATTCGGAACTTCCTTCATTTGGAAGTCCTTCATTCGGAACTTCCTCATTCGGAAGTTTTTCAGAAAAATCCTTCATTCGGAAGTTTATATCCATGTTCATCCGGAACTTTTTCAAACGTGGCTATGATGATTAATCTATGCGCGTTTGTGAGTTCTAAGGCAAACAAAGGCAATTAAACATCATCTAAAGCTATTCCGAGCAAAACCCACCACAAATCCTAATCAATTACTGCTTAATTTAGACACAAACCCTAATTTGGACTTAATCTTAATTAAACGAGTCGTTTACCAGGAGATAGTGATGAATTTAGACGAATTTTAAAACAAGGAATGATGATTATTACCTTATTAATCGAATGAGCCAGATTTAATTGAGTAGAATGCGGTTTGATAAAGTTTGTGTGTGTGTTATCAATGGCGGCAAGTTAAGAAGATAAACAGTGAATGAAAAAAGAAAGAGGGGCGAGGTATTGTTTTGACTTAGGTCAAAGTTTTGCCAAGTTTTAACAAATATCACCTTAAGTCCCTATATTCTTCTATTCTTTTCCTTTTTGGCTTTTATCTTTTCATTTTTCCTTTTTCGTCTCTTATACATAAACTTAGCCAACTTAACTTTCACACAACTTAGCAATCGTAACCTATTTGCAAATCTCCAAAATCTAAAGCAAGTCCTATCACATTGAACGAGCCCAAGTCGTTTTCTAAAGCAATACCACTCATTTACCATTTAGCCATTATTTTTCCACAATCACTTTTGAAAAGATCGATTTAATGACGAAGATGATTTAATATTTTCTCCCCCTTAAACGATGACCCGTTTTCTATTTAAAGAGCTGTAGTCATTGTTTAAAGAGTCAAATATTGATGAAAGCATTTCCAATTTGTATCTTGAAAAAGTTTGATTCGTGGTGTCAATAAGATTTCTCTTAATTTAACAAATTAATGCACTGAGACGTGCATAAATTCGTGTTAGACCAAGTTATAAAGTAAACTTGATCCCTTTGCATGATTTGGCTTGTAAATCATGCCCGAGAAAATTAATTCCCGTTCTGAGCCAACGTTTTCCAAGGAAATACGTGACTTTAATATGAAAACCGGGTTGCAGTCAGAAATAACTACAAGCCATAATGGGCATGTTTTAAAAATGTACAACTTTTATACGGACTCTATTTATGGCACCGTGTCAATATTGATCGACATTTCTAAGGCCGTAAATATTACCGTACTAAAAGACATGCCCGATTTAAAAACGAAAAATATTTTTGGTTTTTCTTGATTTTATAATTTTTATGGTTTTTCTAGGTTTTATATTTTTTATGATTTTTGTTGGTTTTATATTTTTGTATTTTTCTTTTGTGGTTTATATATTTACGATAATATACATGATCACGAACAAAGGATACTCTGAATAGTTTACCACGACTATTCAGCTGATTCTTCTGCCAACTCTTTGAGAGTCGCTGGAGTGAATGATTTCATGCCAAGCTTGTCGATCAAAAACTCAATTCGTCCTTGATCTAATGCTTTGGTGAACATATCCGCCAGCTGGTACTCAGTAGTGACAAAATACAGCTCGATCACTCCGTTCTCCACCTGCTCCTTAATGAAATGGTAGCGAATGTCTATGTGCTTGGCCCGGGAGTGTTGAACATAGTTGCAGCAAAGGGCAATGGCGCTCTTGTTGTCACAATACATCGGGATTTTGTTGAAACCCAAACCGTAGTCAGTTAATTGTGATCTCATCCAAAGGACTTGAGCACAACAACCGGACATGGCGATGTATTCAGCCTCCGTGCTAGAAATTGCAGCGCTTTTCTGCCTTTTTGAAGACCAACTGATCAATCTATCTCCAAGGAGTTGCACAGATCCAGAAGTGCTACGCCTCGTGTCTTGACATCCAGCATGATCGGCATCTGCGTATGATATTAAAGCAATAGAGGAATCTTTCAGATACCATAGACCACGATGAAGTGTTCCTTTTAGATACCGAAAGATCCTTTTCACAACATGTAGGTGCTTTTCGGTAGGCCGAGCCTGATACCGGGCACACATGCATACAACAAATTGCAAATCAGGCCTGCTAGCAGTCAGATATAGAAGAGTGCCGATCATCCCACGGTAAAGTTTTGGATCGACAATAGTCCCATTCCTATCTTCATCTAACTTGGATTTCTCCACCATTGGAGTGTCCACGGGGTCACAATTTTCAAAGTTATATTTCTTAAGAGATTCTAGAGCATATTTGGATTGATTAATAAAGATGCCTCTGGGATTTTGAGAAATCTGTAATCCTAAGAAAAATGAAAATTTTCCCATCATCGACATCTGAAAGCGTGTGGACATTATCTTCTCAAATCGATTTGACAATTCTATGTTAGTGGCAGCAAATATTATATCATCAACGTACATTTGTACCAGAATCATGTCGTTGCCTTCCTTGAGAGTGAATAGAGTGGGGTCCACCTTGCCTTTGGAGAAGCCTTCCGAGATGAGGTATGTTGAGAGGAGATCGTACCACGTGCGTGGAGCTTGTTTTAACCCATAGAGAGCCTTCTTAAGCTTGTACACATGACTAGGAAACTCCGTACTAACGAACCCATCCGGCTGACTAACATAGACCTCTTCCCTTAGTTCACCGTTCAAAAATGCCGTCTTCACATCCATTTGATAGACGATCATATTCATATGAGCAGCATACGCAAGGAATAGTCTAATGGCCTCCAATCTTGCCACAGGAGCAAAACATTCTTCAAAGTCTATACCCAAGGCTTGTTTATATCCTATAGCAACCAATCTAGCCTTATTCTTCAATACCGCACCCATCTCATCAAGTTTAACCTTATAAACCCATAACAAAGTAAGGATGTTGACCTTGTCAGGGAGAGGAACCAATTCCCGTACTTCAAGTCGTTGGAATTCATTTAGTTCCTCCTGCATGGCTTCAATCCAAGATGATTGAGTCATAGCCTGCTGCCAATTTTTTGGTTCAACTTCAGAGAGAAATGCATCAAAGTAGCAATAGAGTGCACTCTCTTGTAATTGATGGCGTGTAGAGACTGGTCGATCTAGATCTCCAATGACATTCCTAATTGGGTGATCTTTTGTCCATTTAGTGCTATGGTTTTCCATCCTAGGTGGTCTGGAGTGAACAATAGAAGGAGCTTCTTCTGAGGTAGACGCGGCTGAAGGGTTTTCAGGTATCGCTACACCAAAGAAAGGAAACTCTTGTAGGTGAGCATATTCCAAGTCGTGATCAATAGAACTCTTCCACATCATTAGGCACAAGTAGGGGTGACGATTCAGGTGTAGTTTGAGAATCACTTGGTGAAGGTGCATCCTGTTCAATGTGAATTGAAGATGCATTAGATAAAGCTTCATTGGCTGGAGCAACAACTTCAGGAATTGGAGCTATCACTACGGGTGCTGGAACTTCATCATTTGGGGGATCAAAGAATTCGTCAAACAACGGTTGAAACAGTTTATCCCACTCGGGCCTTGATGGTGGTAAAAATGATGTAGAAGTAGGATTATTGGGAACTAATCCGGAACTAATAGCACCGGTTCCCATCTCATGAAGCGCGGGTTCAGAGCTGTGTTGCTCAGAAGCCATCGCTGTCAGCTCATCGAAATCTGCGTCCATAGTTTCTACAATCTTGCCAAGACGACGGTTGTAAATTCGGTATGCTTTCTTGGACGGTGAGTAACCAATGAAAATACCTATATCGGCTTTTGGTTGAAGCTTACCCAAGTTCTCACTATTAATGTTTGGATAACAAAGAGCACCAAACACATGAAAAAATGAAACATCGGGTTTACGGTCATGTAGAAGCTCGTAAGGTGTTTTTCCATGGCGTTTCCGAATGATAGAACGGTTTTGGGTGAAACATGCAGTAGATATAGCTACTGCCCACAAGAACAATGGAGCGTTCGCATAGATAAGCATAGTCCTAGCAGCTTCCATAAGTGTACGATTCCGTCTTTCAACGACACCGTTTTGTTGTGGAGTGCGTGCGGCGGATGTTTCATGTGAGATACCAACTCCTTCATAGTAATCACGAAGAGTCTGGTTGACGAACTCTGTTCCATTGTCTGTACGAATACGGTGGACAGTAGTATTCAAACGTACATGAATGAATTTCAGAAAAGTGATGATAGCCTTCGGTGCTTCATCCTTTGTACGTAGAAATCTAACCCATGTAAACCTGGAGAAATCATCCACAATAACCAGAATGAATTTCTTACCGCTCACACTTTCAGTTCTCATTGGCCCACAAAGATCCATATGCAAAAGATGAAGTTTTTCTTGATTGGTGTCTTCAGCTTTGGGCTTGTAAGATTTCTTGGTACTTTTCACCCTTGAACACGCGGAACATAAATGGTCCTTGTGAAATTTAAGCTTTGGAAGACCACGAACTAATTCGTTTTTAGCCAGATGATTAATAGCATCAAAGTTAAGATGAGATAATCTGCGATGCCATAACCATGACTTGGTCTTAGATGCTTTAGAGAGAAGACATACTGGAGAGGCGGCCATCATGTCTTGTAAGGACAAGGTATAAAGATTTGAACCACGAGATCCCTTCAACAAATATTTTCCTTCCAAGTTGCGGATGAAACAAGTGTGTTGTCGAAAAGCAACCTCAAGGTTGGAATCACAAAACTGTCCTACTGAGAATAAATTATGACCAAGACCTTCTACATAGTATACCCTCGAAATCGTCACGTTTCCAATCTGATATTCACCATACCCCATTATCTTTGCTATATGATCATTCCCGAATTTAACCGTACCAAGAAACTTGCTGACGAAATTTCGGAGCATCGAGCGATCTCCGGTCATATGTTTTGAACAACCGGAGTCCAAATACCATAGGATGATTTGGACCACCTGAAAATATCACCACACGAAGACAATGTAGAGGTATCGGAATCTGAGTGTTCCTTGTTATTAGCAGGTACAGATTTAATAATCTTAGATTTGCTAACTCTAGGTTTCTTAGATTTCCTAGCCTTTTTCTTCCTAATTGGTGGTGTAGATTCTAGTTGGCTTAAATCCTGAGGTATTTCTTCACTGATAGGCACTATAGTGGGGGCTGACCTAATTAAAGGGCGCTGTTTCCATACTTGAGTGCGAGTGTTCCTAACTAAAGGACGCTCAGACCTAACCTCAATGGATGCATTCCTAGTTAAAGGGCACATTTTTCCATCTAATGTAAAGGTCCTACCAGTGGGACGCCATTGCCAGCCAACCTGGGCACGAGTTCTACCCGTTGGCTTCCATTCAAGACATTCTTAATGGCATTCATTTCATTCACATGATCAATCAGACACAAATCATGACGTTGGGAAAACATACATTCATTACAATTCCAACAATTCAAATCAGAATTCACGAATGGTTTTGGCTTCTGCACAGGCGCAGAGCTTTTAGTCTTAACATGATTCTTTTTATTTAAAACTGAACTAACATTCCTATGGTGAGCTTCTACTTCCTTCTTTTTGGCACTACTAGTGGAGGGCTTGATCTTATCTTTCTTGAGTGGCGATCCTTTAGCCTTAGTAGTCTCTTTTAATCCTGTAGAAGGCAAAGTGGGAACATTAGCAACAGATTTTAAAGGTGCCTTACTTGATTGTGCCAATGACGGTTTTGCTCCTGGAGTCTTATTAAATGGAGTTACAGCAATGGGCCTATTAGTAAGTAGTGCAGAGCCTGGTGTACCTATGTATTGCAAATATGCTAAGCAATATTGAACTCGCTTAATATATTCATGAGCCGGATAATAGTAGCTACTTGAGGGATCTAAGGCATAAAGATCGTCTAAGATATCCCTAACAAGATCTACATGCTTAATGGCATTCCTCATATAATCATCGTAGGTAACCGGGTTTCTCTTATGAAGCGGATTCTTATAAAGCACTACTGACTTGGTTGTTGGAGCACTAGTGGACGGTGCAGAGTCGGTAGCTAAGTTATCAACAACTTCTTGTCGGGTGAGAAGAAGTGTCTCCTTTAATTTAGCCAAAACCATATTTTTGTCAATGAGCAGGATGTTCAAGTCATAGATTTCCTCGCACTTTTGGTTCAGTTTTTCAACATAAGATTGTTGCTGTGCCGCATTAAAAGCGAAGCGTTCTTCTAGTGAACCATAAAGAGCGGATAGTCCCTGTCTTGTCCGATCCATCTCCCCTAGAACAGACGAAAGTCTAATTTCTAAGACCTGGTTTTTAGACTCTGCAGCCTCTAGTTCCAATTTTAATGTTTCATTTGATGACACATCTCTCTTCAATCTCATAATCTCTTCCTCTAATGCCTTAACAATTGCAATCATCTTGTCACTCGTCTCAACACCGTTTTCACAACCATTTGATATCAAAAGACCTTCATTTTGAGTTTGTTGTTTTAATTCTAAATATATACAATGTTGTTCTAGTTGATTAAAGCGTTTTGAAAGTAAATTGTAAGAATCTTGTAGCTTTAAAAACTCAGCGTTAGATTCGTGACAAGAATGATTATCTACCTCATTTACAGTATCAGCAACATTTACAGAGAGATCACAAACATCATCACATATATGCACAGCATCACAATTAATCATAGCGGATGTAAGCTCATTCGAATAATTAACATTTACAGTAGTAAGCACATCACACGATATTACTGCAGACAAGAATCAGTCATATTCGGTTAAAATCTTTTCTTTTTCAATTAGTTGTAGTTCGTAAGCGGTGTCCATTTCATAAAACACTTTTTGAACTTCACCAATTTCAAACACAAGATTTTCCTTAAGAGATGCAAAAATTCCTTTTAGACTTTCGACAAACGGATTGATCTCATTTTTAAACACCTCGTTCATATGTTCGAAAGCCCATTCTCCGGCGTTTAAGCCATTTGAAGTCGTACATTCCAAAATGACCTTATCAAAATTAGTAAAGTATTGATTAATCTCTTGCAAGTTTAACCATACAGTGCTAACAGGTGGAAGATCCTTTGGAATTTCCTTAGGACCTTCCATATTGACAAGTATAGGAAATGTACTAGGGTTTTCTTCATCTAATATGTAGGTTGGTGCTGTGATGAGATCTTTGTCCATATGGAAGCGAATTCTAAAATCCGTTTTTGCAAGCTCCTTATTCATTTTAAAATAATCACACTCGGGATATTTTGCAGAATTGTATGACCGATCCTCATCAACTAGATCCTTACTTGTTCGATCATCGGGAAAAACAATCAGGTCTAAGGCCAATCCTAATTGAATTGCATTATAAAGTCTAGGACTATGTCTTAAAGCTTGTTTTGCATACCGTGGGTTAGGGGGAAGGCCTTTTTGACGAGATAAGTTAAATTCTCTAAACGAAGCATCAAATAAGTGCACTAGTTGAGAAGCAGCGTATTGTCTTAAAAGCAAGTAATCTAGACTTCTAATCTTATTAGTATCATTAATCTCCATTTCATTCTTCTTAGACTCGAGTGATTCAAAATCCGTTTGAAGTTTTTGAAAATTAGTGACCACTAACTCCTTTTCTTTAAGTTCATTAGACAGATTTACTCTTAAGTTTTCAATTTCTTGCAAGTGACCCATTTGTTTGTTTCGAAAGTGATCATATTCGGGATTTGTTAGAACACTAGACGAAGGCACTAACTCCAAAGTTTGAACTTTCTCATTGCTTAAGGCAAGCTCATCAGACAAATTCTTATTCTTAGCTAGGGTTTCTAAGAGTGCAGCATTCATTTGGCTAAGTAATGTAGCAGGAACCATGACCAAATCTTGTTGAGCAGGAGTAGGCGTATGCGAAATGGCTCCCGGTTGTGATTCACTCAAAGTCTGGGGACTCACATTGATATTGCTATCATTGATTGTCTCCTCATTTGAAAGACTCACCACCGAAGAATCGTTCGAATCAGCACTCTCTTGCACAACTTGATGTGGTTGAATACTAGCATCAGTGGTATTATCAGTGGTATTAATAAGTACCTCAGATCTCTTTTCTGGCCCTAAGCTGGAGATAGTTGCGATGAGAGCAGCCTTTGCAGATTGAAAGTCATCACAGTCTGAGTCATACGCATCGAGATCATCTGCTTGGTATGCTGCATTCTGTGTGGTGACAGTGTCTTGTTCAGCAATCCCTGGATCAGCAAGAAATGCAAGCTCCTCTTCATCAAGTTCCCTTCCTTGTGCCTAAGCATTCACCAGATAGATCTTCTCTGCAAACCATTGTCCATCCCTTCTCCTCTTGGGTTTCTTACAATCCCTGGACATGTGACCCTCTTCCTTGCAGTTGTAGCATGTAATCATTCTCAACTTGCCTATGGAATTAGCCCGTGGAGCAGGATTGACCATTGGAGCCTGATTGACCGTGCGAGCATTGGTATTTGATGTGGTAGGTCTCCCCTGATATGATTGAATAGGCTGAACCATTACCCTACCATTCTCAATAGTAGCTTGTTGGCGAGAATTGGATGAATTCCTCAACTGATTGTTGGTAAGAGCTGATCCCCTAAATCCTCGTTTGCTTAAAGTCCTTGTGAGATAAGCAGACATAGTGGTTAACACTTCAACTGGGTCAGCACCTTGTTTGAATACAGGAACGGGGACTTCCTCATCATCACAGTACATTACTTGGTCTTGATGAGCTGCATAATCACTAGAAGGAATACTCATTTGATCAGGGTAGCTTGTTGGATATGCTGCATTCTCTTGATAAGAAGAATATGAAGATTGAGCATAAGGTGCAATACTTGCTGGGTGAGGTTGTGTAGCATATTATGATGAAGGCGCACTAAACCGATATTGTTGCTGATGTGAGGTGGGTGGTTGCGGTAGAATCGAGTATTGGGGAAAGGTTGGTGTCATGTAAGGTGATGGATGATAGGCTTGATGTCCTAAAATATAAGGAGTGTTGTTGTGAGACAAGCTTGGTTGATTCGCCATCAAAGCTAATGAATCAGGGTACATACCTCGTGGAGAACGGTGCATGATCACATGTTTCTCATGTTGCTGAAGAAAAGCATATAGTTGATCCAAATTGCACTTATGTAAATCCCTGGTTAACTTAACATCGGTAATATACTCACCCCATTCAGCTTGAGGTAAAGTATTCAAGAATTTGGTGTTAACCTAGAATGGAGCAATCACAAGATTGTATACATTCAGATCATTCATGAGTGTGGTGAATCTGAAGTAATAATCGTGAAGCGTTTCCCCTGGGTTGTACGTGAATCTATCAAACAGGTCATACAACTGACATTCCCTTTCCTGTTTGGTGAGAGACGTACCTTGTAGCAACACCTTTAGACGTTCCCATAAATCCTTTGCCACCGTATACTGACTTACCATCCTATAGATGTCATGGGGAAGAGCTTGGAGAATTGTTTGAAGAGCTTTTTCGTCTGCATCGACAACAAGTTGTTGAGCTGGTGTAAGTTCTTCAAATTCTCTTGGTCGAGTCACATTGTTAGCCACGATGGTACCATAGTCAAGTGGACCATTTAAAATTGACTTAACCATAAGCCTCCCATAAACCGGTTTTCCCTTAAAGTAAGACATCATCCGGCCTTGCCATGCTTCAAAAACTTCTTTGATGAGCATTGGCGGGCGATTATCCGTTCCCGTAATGACGGAAATATCCGTAAGTGATGTCATCTGAGGCATTACTGAATTCGGATTCATTTTGTTAACTTCAAAGAGACAAAGATTATCGGTTGATCGAGCATTGAAGTAAAGCTTGTGAATTGTGTTGAGTTTTTGTTGTAAGAAACCAAGATTAAATCCTCTAAAAAATCGTCGAAAAAACAAGCAAAATAACCCTTGATTCGGAACTTTTTGTTGATTCGGAAGTTTGATTCGGAAGATTTGGCTTGGAATTACCTTGATTCGGAACTTTTGGCTTGATCCGGAACTTTCCCTTGATTCGGAACTTTCCTTGATCCGGAACTTTTTGGTTCGGAACTTTCCTTGGTTCGGAACTTTCCTTGGTTCGGAACTTTCCTTGGTTCGGAACTTTCCTTGGTTTGGAACTTTCCTTGGTTCGGAACTTTCCTTGGTTCGGAACTTTCCTTGGTTCGGAACTTTCCTTGGTTCGGAACTTTCTTGATCCGGAACTTTCTTGATCCGGAACTTTCTTGATCCGGAACTTTTTCGTTCGGAACTTTTGGTTGATCCGGAACTTGTTGGTTCGGAACTTTTGCTGGATAATCAGAAGTTTGTTACGATGAACAGTCGACCAATAAAAATGAAGATTAAACCCAGATTTTTACCAAATGACCCAAAAAGTTTTGTGATTTCAACAATAATAAGTAAAAACTAATACTTATCCACTAATCCCAATCACAAAAACACCAAAAACTCCAAGAATCAAGATGATCTTTTTAAAGAACACTAATACAATCAAAAACTAAAAAACCACACAAATCATTACCTTAAATCACCCCATAGCTCTTGATACCAAATGTAGAATCTTGATAACCTATGAATCTTCGAAGGGGTTGATGATTTCTAGAGAGAGAAACTTAGAGAGAGAAAGTGAGAGAAAACTATGTGTTATTTCAATAAGTGAAAATGAGAAACATTCAACAACCAACCCCTTTCCAAGGAGGAAAGGGGTATTTATACTTCCAAGCTACATTGGGCTTGGGCCGGTCCATGACAAGCCCATGGACCGGTTCTTACTTAACTTAATAAGCAACTATTACCTACGAGCTATTACAATCATTAATAATATTGTGGAGTGACCGATACTTCTAATATACGTAAAAACGTATTTCTAACAATTGATATGAGTGAAATTCCTCATATCAGTTGTATAATAAATGAACATAAAAATGCATAATATGTATGAATATGGCCTTCTATATGCATGTTTCTTTTTTCATGTGTGTAGGTACCAATGATCAATAAACCGGCAAAAACGACACAAATTTGAAGAAAAGACCGAGAAGCCAAAAATCAAGTTTGTTTTTCGAGGATTTAACTTTAATAAAGTTATTGGGTTTTTTGGGTCCCACATGTGGGTATTGGGCCTAAAAGCCCAATTATGGAAGTGTTTATTAGCTAAATGGTCAAAGCCCAAAATAAAAGCCCAATTTAATAAATAAGTGACGGTGAGAAAGTAATAAACACTTTTCACTTAGGTCAATATTCACACTTGGTCAAAACATTCTTTCGTTACAAACAAGAAACCAAGAGAGAGAAAAAGAAAAACGCATATAAGAACTATCACATCCATCCAAAAAATAAACCCTAATCAGATTTAGGGGTTTTCATCTACCAGTGATGTGAACCACACACGCTTATATTAATTCCCAACAATTTCGGGATGAAGAAGATGGTGCTATCAATCATACGTGGCAGCCAATCACGTCACATCTCTCATGTGATTGGCTTAAATCATTTCATCCAATCATTGAACCAATGAAAACCATCCACATAAGCACCAAACTAGCACAACAAACACACTTTGGTGCCATGTTGGCAATCCGAGTAAAAGAAGACTATTTTCAGCCTTTGATCAAGAAAGAGAAGAAGAGAAGAAGATTAGATGGCCAAGATTGATTTTCAGCTCAACAAACCTCCTCAAGAAGGCATTGGGTTTGCCTATAAAAACCCCCAAAAATAGTGTAATTTTTATCCCATTTTTATTTTACTATTATAATGTCAAATTAGATGTAGGATAATATGTACTTTTATTCTAATAGTATTGTAATAATTTTCTAGATTAATAAAAGTTATTTTGAGCATCATCATTTAATTTTGAGTATTTTACTGTTAAATTTTTATGTAGTTTTTCTTTCTAATCTATTTTGATATTATATGAAAAAAAATTATTTGTTTAAGCTTATTTCATAGCTTTAATGAATAATGGAGTGAGATTGGGATAAAATCTAAACCCACTGTTTAGATTAAATGTAATGTGGAGTATTGGTTCGAGCCATGATGGTGTTCTCGAGGTTTTGATTCGATTAGATTCAAATGATGGTTATGGTGAGAGCAAGCTGATGATTTAGGGTGGTGTCGATTACTCTAAGGTGGTTCAACACCAACCTTCTGCATCAATGGTTATTTCGATTAAGGTAAATCTTATTTTATAATTTTTATAAGTCTTTAGTTTAAACTGTTATTTTTTGTTTGGTAATTTGTGATGATGCTTGGGTTGATTAATCTGATATGACACCTTGATATTAGATCTGTTTTCGGTTTATGATATTCTGAAAATCTATTAGTAAGTTTATATATATACATATACGTATATATACATATATATATATATATATATATATATATATATATATATATATATATATATATATATATATATATATATATATATATATATATATATATATATGTTTAAATTTAAATTGTTTTAGAATTTGATTTTTAATAATATAGTTTTAAATAATTTTAGTTTAAACAGTTTTTGTTTAAATAGTTAGTTTAATTAAAAAGTGAAGTTAAGTTCTAAATATTACATAGTTTAAATAATTGTCTTTTAGAATTAAAGTCGGGATACGATTCATGCACTTTAGGATTAAAATTGGTAGAATTAATTTAGATAAAAACCAAAATCGAATTCAAATCAATTGTCCAAATTAAATCGAAAGTCTCAAATTCACAAGATCCTTGTGTACAACGAACCGGGATCACTCTCGTATTTAATTGATTTGTCTTTAGCTTATTTTTGGATAATTACCTTTTCCTAAAGGTAATTTCCTAAATTTGCTTTTTTAATTAAAATACACCGACACTTTCTCGACACATCAAAAATTTTGGCGCCGCTGTCGGGGATCTTGTGTACGATTCGTTCGATTGCGATTTGTTGATCGTTGATTTGAAGACCCTTTCTGTCCTCGGATAGTTTTGTTATTTATTCTATTATATAGTATATATCGTTTTTCGTGTTTTTTGTTATTACTATATTATATTACGTAGAACAATAAAATTACCTACTTCCAAATAAGACCTTAGTTGGGATTTCATCACCTAGCTATTGTATTCGAATCTAAAACGAAAATAAAAGGCAAAATAGATAAATACTAATAAAAAGTTTGAACTCGATTGATACAAACTATAAGGTGGGTATAAGGCGACGAGCTATAAAAGGCCGTCTAAGGAAAAAGGTTTTTAAGTGCTTTGTGCCACCTCGTTTCCCCGCTTGCTTGTGCGTATATTGAGAGGGACGACCGATTATTGGTTTGCCGACTCAAGTAGTATTAAATCTTATTTTTGTTGTTTACTTATTGAACCTCGAGACGTTTAGGTTTTCACCTACATTTCAAAGTCGACGAGGGTAGATTACTTCCATAGTAATTATCCTTATTTCTTGTTTTTATCAATCTTTTGATTGAGCAATACCAAATAAAATACCAAAAATAATTTTCTTCTAATCGGAGTTTGATGAGATGGCATTTATACATGATCTCATCGTTCTTTTCGGGCTTTAAATGCAATAATATGTCATAAAATACCATATATATGCTTGTGTTTGTTTACTTGTGTATTTTAGGTATGGATATCGTGAAAAAGACAAAAGATCACAAGATACAAGGAAAAACGGACACGAGAAACGAAGCCGTACAAAGAACCGGGCCCTAATCATGGAATTTTCATCAAAAACCCTTGAAGACTTGAAGACAAGCAAGATTGATCATCATTTATTGAAGAAATGACACTTAAAACCCTTGTATATTAATAATTACAAGTTTGGTCCCTTAAGTTTGTCAAAATTGCAAAAAGGTCCTTCAACATTGAAGAAATGGCAAGATTAGTCCCTCAACAATTTCAAATTGCCAATAATGGTCCCTCATGAAGTGAAAGACACATTGAAGACCTTTGAAGATCAACATTGTCCAAAATTAGTCCTTAAAGAATCACCAAATGTCAAATTACATCCTTGATAACCTTTTATCAAAAGTTGGTGCCAAAATTGTCAAGTGATGAAAGTTATTATTAAAGGGATACAAGTTTTAAGGCTGAAAATCTTTAAAGGCCAAAAAAACCAAAAACCAAGGACCAAAGTTGCCAAAGCTGAAACATTTAAACAAAATAGTGCGCCTAACACCCACACCACCCCTATTTTCGGATCAAATGGCACTTGTTCATCATTCTTACCACCCCAGATTTTACCTTCACTTAAACTTGGGTAAATCTCAATTAAACTTGCACACACTTAATTCACACATGCCAAAACCCTTCCCACTCCTAAAAACCTGCATCCCACTCATGTGCACCAAACCCCCAATTCCCCAATCCACCAATCACATCATTCCTTAGCCCCCAAGCTCATGACGTGGCTTAAATCAATGGCCAAGATTATTTGCTTCCTCCCAAAGCAAAATAAACGTTCAAGATCAAATGAGAGGACAAAATGCACTCAAAACCATTCAAGGGCACATTTGGGATTTTCTATGTATTAGGGTTTTATGTTTTATGCTTCTAGGATGTTCTATAGACTCTATAAAAGGAGCTCACAACTTGTGTGAAGCCCTTGTTCCAGTTTCTAGTCTCTCACATGTAATTCCTTTTTAAAGAAATAAAAAGTTTGGTTTTTGAAATATTCAAGTGTAATTCCTTTTTTATTGTTTTTAAAAGTTTGTGTGTTGTGAGGAGATTGATTCTGAGTTCCACTTTGTTTTATGGTTAAGCAACTTTGATTTTCAAAGTTGTTTAAGGTTTTGATTTTGAGAGATTTTGGTAAAATCTTCTCAAAAGGTTTGGATGTTAAGAGGTTTTGATTAATTGGTGTTATAGTGTTTATGATACGTTTTAAGTAATTGGAAAAGGTTTTGGAAGAGTTTTAAAAAAAAGAAGAAAATAAAAAGAATCATATCATTTCATATTATTTTTGTTCTTGTTTCTTTGTTTTGTGTTCAAATAGGTTGAAGGCTTGTTGATTTAGTTCAGCTCCAACCCGGGTTGGATTGGAGGAGGGTTATACACCCTCTAGGGCTTTGGATGTAAAGCCCTAAGGTACAAACCTTGTTCCTTGTTTAAAATTCATAAAAGTGCTAGTTTATATGATCTTAAGTGATTTGTTGATTAAGTGTGTTATAGATAGTGGATTTGTGTTCTCAAGTGTTGTTATGCATGTTTTGAGATATTGGAACAAGTTTAATCAAGTTTTGTAAGGATTTGATGTGTTAAAAACGATATTCAGAAAATTAAAGGGTGTTTGGCAATACGGATTAGCAGGGTATAATCATTGATTTGTGTTGCTAAAAGGTGTTAGAAGTTTGCTAAAATAGTTAAGATAGGGTGTATGCTAGCTATAGCCTAAATTGGAACAAGTTTGGAGTGAATTTGTTGAGTTTTTAAGGATTAAGGGTGTTAAAAAATCTGCATAAGGGTGAAATTTGCTTGATTTTTCATGCATATGATTGCTTGATTTTGATTGCTAAGTGTTTATTTTGTGTGTTACTTGACTCCTTGAGCTTCAATAAGCTCAAGGGTGCCCAATTGTCCAAATAATCACCAAACAAAGCACATTGCCAAGTCCTCTTGGTCAAGAACTTAGCATAACCTGCTAGTGTTCAGATTTCAACTGGCACGTCACACAAGTTGCGGCGCAAGACCAAAGTGTTGCGGCGCAACACAAGGAGCTGCAGATTTTGGATTTCCCGTTTCACTTGTTGCGGCGCAAGGAATAAACGTTGCGGCGCAACTGAAGGTGCTGCTGATCTGGTGATCTCGCAACACTAGTTGCGGCGCAAGACCCACCTAGTTGCGGCGCAACTAAGTGTTTTCATATTATTTTATTAATTAATTTTCAAAATTTTATTTTTCTTTCTTTTTTCATTTTTCTTAATTTCTTTATCATTAATTAGGACTATTTCCATTTTTAGATCATTTTTATAACTTTTAGATTTATTTCTATAATTATTTTAAGTTTAATTAGGTTTTAATCATTTTTTGGGTTTTAAAAATAGTTTTAATAAGTTTTAATTTTTAGAAAATTATTTTTTTAGTCTTCTAATAATATAAGTTAAGTAATTGTTCAATAAAATCATATTTTAGACTTTTGAATTAGTTAAATTTAATTTTAGGGCTTTAATTAGCATTTAAAATTAATTATTTAATTAATAAAAGGTTTTAAAATATCTTTATTGGATTTTTGTCTTAATTTATATTATTTTAGACTTGTTTTAGTCTTTTTAATTTTTTTCTTGATTTTGTTTTTGGTTTTAATAATTTTTAATTTTAGTGGTTTTTCTACGGTTTTACGTTTTCATTTTTTACGTCATAGTGTAATTTCCAAGAAACCGTCATTCCATCTCATCAATATTAATCTCAAATACTTACAAGTTAATTCACAACACCATACCTCCTTGGGAAACGAAACTTTTAAACATCATTTTTATTTGATAGGGTCATTAATACTCCGTTTTCCTAAACGAGTATTTAACGCTTACCGCTACTTTACGTTTCTTCTCTTTGTTTTTCCTAAGCCAAAGAAAGGGGTGTAATTTACTACTTATCATTTTGGCGCCGCTGCCGGGGAGGTGTGTCGTGTCTTAATTTGGAAAATTTTGTTTTTGATATTATCCATAATAGTATTTGTGTTAAGTGGAACTCCCTTAACACGTATTATCGGTTTTCTCGGTTTTTCTTTGTGAATATTATTAATATATTGTATTAAGTATCACAATCAAAATACAATATCTCCAAAAGTGTGAAAACACAACCTTGATTCGGGATTTCATCACTCGATCATTGTATTCGAATCTCAAACAAAAAGAAAAGGCAAAAATAGATAAATACTTTCGAGAAGCTCGATTTTGAAAGATACGAACTATAAGGTGGGTATAAGGCGGGTATTATAAAATATACCCTAAGGAAAAAGGCTCTTAAGTGCTTCGCGCCGCCTCGTTTCCCCGCTTGCTTGTGAGTATTTTGAGATTGAAGGCTAATCGAGGGTTTTGCCGCCCAAAGTATTAATACGTATACTATATTTGCTTGGTTTTCTTTGTGATTAAACCCTCGTGAACAATTTGGTTTTCACCAAAGTTCTAAAGTCATTCGAAGGCGTTCACTCCACGTGATCGTTTTCATTCCTTTGAGGCTTCTTTAATCAAGAGTTTGATTCGAGGAGAGATTTTGTAGATTGTTGTCTACGAAGATACACCAAAAACCAAAAAAATTAAATATCATCAAAAACACAAAAAAATTGAAAATTCACAAAACAACCAAAAAGAATCTTCTTTGCTCACCTCCCATTCTTCGTGAAGTTTATGATCACTCGTAATCAAGCTAAACGAGCTCGTAAACGTCTTCAAAAGCAAGCAAATCAAGGATCGTTGATTGTTGAAGAACCTCCAATTGTTGAACCTATTATAGAACAAGAAGTCGTAATGGCTAATCGTACTATGATGGAGTTGCTACAAGCACCCACCGAGGGTTTTGGAGAGGCCATTGTTATTCCCGCCATCCTTGCGGAGAATTTCGAGATTAAGACGGGCTTAATGTCAATGTTACAAGCAAACAAGTTTCGAGGTCATGAGAAAGACAACCCGCATTATCACATTAGGAATTTCAACCGTCTCACCGCCACTAGCAAATTCAAAGATGTTCCGCATGACGCCATTAAGATGATGTTGTTTCCATATTCGTTGGATGGACCCGCTAAAATTTGGCTCGAGAAAGAACCGCCAAATTCGATTTTGACATGGGCCGATCTCGTTTCTAAGTTTGTGAACAAGTTTTTTCCACCATCGAAAACAACACACTTAAAAAATGAGATTTCACGATTTGTGCAACGTAACAATGAAAGTTTTTCTATGGCATGGGAACGATTTAAGGAGATGTTACATGAATGTCCTCACCATGATTTTTCGGAATTGCATCAAATTGATACATTTTATAATGGGCTTAATGATCATGAACGAGATTATTTGAATGCCGCCGCGGGTGGTAATTTTTTGTGTAAGACGACAAATGAGGCTTTACAAATCATTGAAAATCGATCTAAGGTCTATAGCCCTCGTAACACACCGAGTGTTGCCAATATGGGTTCGTCATCGTCATCACAATCGTCTCGTAGCATTAACGCCTTACATGATGAAGCTAATGAGGAAAATCGGTTTTTTGATAGATTTGCTAATCTAATGTCCCATTGGAAGGCTCAAGAAGCTTCCAATTCCGCTTCGGTTAAAGCAGTTGCTAAGAGTTGTTTATCGTGTGGAGGAGCTCATGATTTATCCGAGTGCATTACCGCGGATGGTAACACTTCGAGTGCTTATGTAGCAACGGGAACTTACAACCAAAACGGCCAAGGTTCCCGCCAAAATCAAGCTCCACCAAATCAAAATGCTAACAATTATCGAAACAACAACCAAGGTAATTACCAAGGCAACACACGCAATTACAACAAAGGGAATTATCAAAGTGGGAATGGACAAATCTCTAATCAAAACCAAAACCGTGATTTTCAAAACACTACACAAGGTTTTCAAAATGCTCACACGAAAAATTTGCAAGGAGAATTTTTGGATTATGCAAAAGCAAATGATGCTAAATTTGATAATATGCAACGTGAGATGATTAGCTTAAGATCCGAGTTGAAAAACGAGCTTAAAAATGAACTTGCTAATGAACTTAAAACTCATGCTAATAAAATGGAAGGAAATGTCCAACGTCTTCAACAAAACCAACAAAAGATGGAATTAGGACAACATGAGATTAAGCAAGAGTTATTAAAAGCGGATGCTAGGCAATCAAAATTTGAGGACCGAATGGCTAAAATGTTTGAAGCTATCATGTGTAAGCCCTCTTCTTCGGGTGGTCTTCCTAGTGATACCATTAACAACCCGAAGGGAGAAATGAAGGTTATTACTACACGAAGTGGTAAAACTTTCAAGGAACCAATCTCTCGACCAAGTACTTCTACGGAGAAGGAAATCGAGAAAGAACCCGAGGTGATGGTCGAAAAGGAGCACATTACAATCCCACGAAGTACCGCTCAAACCACACCTACGGTTACACCAATACCAATTGTGGAACCCGAGTTTCCAAGGCCGTTGCCTAATGACCAACCCACACCACCTTTACCTTACCCTTCGAGACGTAACAAAGAGAAAGCACAAGAAAGGAACAATTATCAATTTGAGCTATTTATGAAAATGTTTCGTGATTTGCACTTTAACATAAGTTTTGCCGATGCTTTAATCATGATGCCTCGATTCGCCGCAAACTTCAAAAGTATGCTTAACAACAAAGAAAAGTTACAACAATCGTCTAGTTGTTCATCGGTTTTTCTAAGCCGCATACCACAAAAAGTCGGTGATCCCGGTAAATTTTTGATTCCGTGTGCTATACAAGATATGGAGGAATGCTACGCCTTGGCCGATCTTGGCGCTAGTATTAATTTGATGCCTCTCGAGATTTTCAAATCGCTTTCGCTTCCGGCTCTTATTCCTTCGAACATGTCCATCGAGATGGCCGATCATTCTACGATCATGGCATGTGGAGTAGCCGAGGACGTTTTCGTTAAAGTCGGAAAGTTTTACTATCCCGTTGACTTTATCGTTGTAGACATTCCCATCGATCGAAAAGTTCCTCTCATTTTGGGTCGTTCATTTTTGGATACATCACGAGCACTTATCGATGTTCATGCTCGAAAAATCACCCTTCGTTTCAATGAAGAAGAACTTGTCATCAATTCAACACAAAACTCCAATCTTTCTCATGTCTATTCTATTGCAACTTTAAACCATGGTGACTCGACCAATGTCATTTGCAAAGAATTTTCACCAAGAGTTTTAGGGAATGTCTCCAAAAACAATTTACCATTTCCTCCGCCGGTGGAGGTTATGAGTGCTAAGCCTACAAAGAAGAAACCATCAATACTTGAATCGAAAAATCCTTCACCTTCATTTTTGAAAAGTGTTGATAAGTTGCCGGTTTCTACGGAAGATCTTTCGGATGATGAATATGTTGGCCCCGATGGGGAGGTTTTCTTCGTCGATAAACGTTTTGAGAACTTGCCACCACCAAAACCAAAACGGTTTCAAAATGTGAGAATTTTTAGTGTAACTAACATCGTCTTAGAAACACCGAATATTTTCGACATAATCAAAAAGGGTTTTCATAAGGAGAGTTCAAAAGATAACAAAGAAAAAGATCTTAAATGTGATTTAATTGATTTTTCTACAAATCTAACTCCGTCATCACCACGTGATTTGAGTGCTACAAACTCGTCTACTCCTTTTGACGATGTTTTGTGTGGTTCTAGTATGGGGGAAGCCCCTTATGTTCCCTCATCCTTGTCCACCGAGGACGAGATATTCGATCCCGGAATTTCATGTAAAGGGAAATCTCGGTCTTCCACCGATGCAATAAATGGAAACTATATCTATTTGCTTGGTGCGAGTCTACCTCGAGTAGCTCAATCGTTTGTCTTACCAATTGTCTCACCCTTCTACTTCTCATCTATTTTCTTCAAACTCTTTGAGTTTATGGCACATGTTGGAGTGGTGTTGAATTATTTTCTCCATGAAAACGAGAACGCCATCTTCGACCCCGGTATTTTGCATCATCTAAGGACTTAGTCCTTTATACCGGTTGCTTTTTGGGCCTTGTTTATCATGTAAGCCCCACCAAAAATTGACCATACCATGATTTCCCTAAATGTTCACATTTTGAGGGGATCGAGTCGAGCTCATGACTCGGTAATCAAAAACGAGGTGCCTCGTGGGGGAGATCCCATGCTTATCTTTATGCTTTTTATGTTCACTAATAAGGGGACTTGTACCCTTCCAACTCGTTGTCTCGTGGTTGTTTGTGATTGTGTTATCTAGATCATCATCATCTACGATTGAAGACTCTCGTGTTCGTTTACGTGAGCCTCCATCGTTCGTTTGAAGAAGTTTTTCACGATTCCATGACATATCCTTTATTGTTCTAACAATTATCTTTTAGCATAATTAATAAACGGCTTTAGATATATTGTTGATCACCCTTTCCATGCTAGATCCTAAGCATTCGACTCTTCGTCTCTAGTATGGGGGTGCTCCACCTTTAGACTCGAAACATTGAGGACAATGTTTACTTTTAGTATGGGGGGGTGAATAGGTACTTGCTTTGCTACGCCCTCACGTTTTCCAATTTTCAATGTTTTGTTTTGCTAATAAGGCTAAAAATAGCCAAATTTTAAAATTTTTCTTAGTTTTCATAAGTGTTTTTAAGACACGAATGTATATTTTCCGATGGGTAGAATAAGAGTTAATTTTTGACTTGATGGGCATTTGGAGCCATTTACATTCCTTAACCCGCTCAATTCAAGTTTTGCTAGACTTTTATATAGGGAGCTTTAAAACGCGAAAGTCTTAATTCATTCGGGTTAAGAACAAGAACTTTTCGCAAGTTCCTATAATTGATTCTAGAAAGTCACTTATCAAGGGAACTATAAAACGCATTCTCTAAACTTGAAAAGGTCCAAGATAGTGCAAGATCCTATAGGTGGCTTGAAAACCCAAAACTTTGATTTGATATAGTCTTAATGAAAGCTAATCCAAATTTGGCTTAATTTTGACTTGCATGGCTAAGTATTCACGAGTCTCTTTAATTAGAGGTCTTTAAATAGTGAAGAACGAGAAATGATAGAGTTAGACAAGTGATCATGCTAAACGTAGAACATGAAAATGTTCTTTCAAAAACTCATGTGTTTTTAATTGTGGCTTTTTCTTCCCATAAGATCAATGCATTAGGAATAAAACATAATTGCAATAAGTAAGGTCGTACGATTTGAAAGGTTACTTAGCCTCTAGCGCAAGATCGTTTAAAAGTTGCTCGGGGTTGAATAGAGTTCATAGCCAAGGCATAACTTATTGAAACGGGACGCGAAGATTGGCGATCATCCAAAAAGGCCCTAACAAGGCATGAGGAGCTCTATTTTTGCTAAAGATCCAAAGATGATGTGAAGTATCATTATTCCAAAATCAATATGAAGGATCGAGACACACGACGAGAAGCTATTACTCCCCTAAAGAATGGAGAAAGTCTATCCAAAAAGACCCTAACAAGGTATGAGGATAAATATATCCAAGTCCGAAAAGGAGGCGGATCGTTGTATATCAAAATCCAAAGTAAAGATTGAAGAAAAATGATGAAGTCGTGGTCCTATATGAAGAATCTCTCAAAAACGTCAAGTGAAGAAATTCCAAATATATGAAGAGAAGACCATAATTTCGAGAACGTCTTCCTAAGATTTGAAGTATGAAGTACATGCCAAATATCGGTCCGAGAAAGGTCTCAAATCGTGAAACGAGTTATGCCAAGATATGAACTTAAGGAGATACACGAGAAGCCGTTTTAAAAGATTTTGTCCTTCGGCTAACTATTGATCAAATCGTGCTACTTTGCTTTCGGACTAATAACTACTCAAATAAGTCAATATGAATCACTTGTGATCCATGACAAATAGATAAAAAATGCTAGTAACCCATTTCCTTTTATAATAACTAGGATTGCGGGGAGAAAAAGTATTACACAATTTGAACGTATGAGTAGTGTTAGCATTGTGACTTGTACCAACAATGATCTTGTTTTTGCACTTAGCATGGAATGTATGACAATCAAGGATGACGAAGTTTACCCTAAGGGACATTAACTTGTTTCTATTCTTTGACCCTAAAAGTCACCTTTTGGTGATGAAAATCATACATTATGTCTTTACACATTCTCGTAGTATGTTGCAAGTCTTTTACTCATCAATAAAGGTTAATAAAATTGAACTTTGGAGATGCTTAGATACTTTATTCTAGCATTGCGTGAGGGCACGGCAATGGCTTAGTATGGGGGAGTGATGAGATGGCATTTATACATGATCTCATCGTTCTTTTCGGGCTTTAAATGCAATAATATGTCATAAAATACCATATATATGCTTGTGTTTGTTTACTTGTGTATTTTAGGTATGGATATCGTGAAAAAGACAAAAGATCACAAGATACAAGGAAAAACGGACACGAGAAACGAAGCCGTACAAAGAACCGGGCCCTAATCATGGAATTTTCATCAAAAACCCTTGAAGACTTGAAGACAAGCAAGATTGATCATCATTTATTGAAGAAATGACACTTAAAACCCTTGTATATTAATAATTACAAGTTTGGTCCCTTAAGTTTGTCAAAATTGCAAAAAGGTCCTTCAACATTGAAGAAATGGCAAGATTAGTCCCTCAACAATTTCAAATTGCCAATAATGGTCCCTCATGAAGTGAAAGACACATTGAAGACCTTTGAAGATCAACATTGTCCAAAATTAGTCCTTAAAGAATCACCAAATGTCAAATTACATCCTTGATAACCTTTTATCAAAAGTTGGTGCCAAAATTGTCAAGTGATGAAAGTTATTATTAAAGGGATACAAGTTTTAAGGCTGAAAATCTTTAAAGGCCAAAAAAAACCAAAAACCAAGGACCAAAGTTGCCAAAGCTGAAACATTTAAACAAAATAGTGCGCCTAACACCCACACCACCCCTATTTTCGGATCAAATGGCACTTGTTCATCATTCTTACCACCCCAGATTTTACCTTCACTTAAACTTGGGTAAATCTCAATTAAACTTGCACACACTTAATTCACACATGCCAAAACCCTTCCCACTCCTAAAAACCTGCATCCCACTCATGTGCACCAAACCCCCAATTCCCCAATCCACCAATCACATCATTCCTTAGCCCCCAAGCTCATGACGTGGCTTAAATCAATGGCCAAGATTATTTGCTTCCTCCCAAAGCAAAATAAACGTTCAAGATCAAATGAGAGGACAAAATGCACTCAAAACCATTCAAGGGCACATTTGGGATTTTCTATGTATTAGGGTTTTATGTTTTATGCTTCTAGGATGTTCTATAGACTCTATAAAAGGAGCTCACAACTTGTGTGAAGCCCTTGTTCCAGTTTCTAGTCTCTCACATGTAATTCCTTTTTAAAGAAATAAAAAGTTTGGTTTTTGAAATATTCAAGTGTAATTCCTTTTTTATTGTTTTTAAAAGTTTGTGTGTTGTGAGGAGATTGATTCTGAGTTCCACTTTGTTTTATGGTTAAGCAACTTTGATTTTCAAAGTTGTTTAAGGTTTTGATTTTGAGAGATTTTGGTAAAATCTTCTCAAAAGGTTTGGATGTTAAGAGGTTTTGATTAATTGGTGTTATAGTGTTTATGATACGTTTTAAGTAATTGGAAAAGGTTTTGGAAGAGTTTTAAAAAAAAAGAAGAAAATAAAAAGAATCATATCATTTCATATTATTTTTGTTCTTGTTTCTTTGTTTTGTGTTCAAATAGGTTGAAGGCTTGTTGATTTAGTTCAGCTCCAACCCGGGTTGGATTGGAGGAGGGTTATACACCCTCTAGGGCTTTGGATGTAAAGCCCTAAGGTACAAACCTTGTTCCTTGTTTAAAATTCATAAAAGTGCTAGTTTATATGATCTTAAGTGATTTGTTGATTAAGTGTGTTATAGATAGTGGATTTGTGTTCTCAAGTGTTGTTATGCATGTTTTGAGATATTGGAACAAGTTTAATCAAGTTTTGTAAGGATTTGATGTGTTAAAAACGATATTCAGAAAATTAAAGGGTGTTTGGCAATACGGATTAGCAGGGTATAATCATTGATTTGTGTTGCTAAAAGGTGTTAGAAGTTTGCTAAAATAGTTAAGATAGGGTGTATGCTAGCTATAGCCTAAATTGGAACAAGTTTGGAGTGAATTTGTTGAGTTTTTAAGGATTAAGGGTGTTAAAAAAATCTGCATAAGGGTGAAATTTGCTTGATTTTTCATGCATATGATTGCTTGATTTTGATTGCTAAGTGTTTATTTTGTGTGTTACTTGACTCCTTGAGCTTCAATAAGCTCAAGGGTGCCCAATTGTCCAAATAATCACCAAACAAAGCACATTGCCAAGTCCTCTTGGTCAAGAACTTAGCATAACCTGCTAGTGTTCAGATTTCAACTGGCACGTCACACAAGTTGCGGCGCAAGACCAAAGTGTTGCGGCGCAACACAAGGAGCTGCAGATTTTGGATTTCCCGTTTCACTTGTTGCGGCGCAAGGAATAAACGTTGCGGCGCAACTGAAGGTGCTGCTGATCTGGTGATCTCGCAACACTAGTTGCGGCGCAAGACCCACCTAGTTGCGGCGCAACTAAGTGTTTTCATATTATTTTATTAATTAATTTTCAAAATTTTATTTTTCTTTCTTTTTTCATTTTTCTTAATTTCTTTATCATTAATTAGGACTATTTCCATTTTTAGATCATTTTTATAACTTTTAGATTTATTTCTATAATTATTTTAAGTTTAATTAGGTTTTAATCATTTTTTGGGTTTTAAAAATAGTTTTAATAAGTTTTAATTTTTAGAAAATTATTTTTTTAGTCTTCTAATAATATAAGTTAAGTAATTGTTCAATAAAATCATATTTTAGACTTTTGAATTAGTTAAATTTAATTTTAGGGCTTTAATTAGCATTTAAAATTAATTATTTAATTAATAAAAGGTTTTAAAATATCTTTATTGGATTTTTGTCTTTATTTATATTATTTTAGACTTGTTTTAGTCTTTTTAATTTTTTTCTTGATTTTGTTTTTGGTTTTAATAATTTTTAATTTTAGTGGTTTTTCTACGGTTTTACGTTTTCATTTTTTACGTCATAGTGTAATTTCCAAGAAACCGTCATTCCATCTCATCAATATTAATCTCAAATACTTACAAGTTAATTCACAACACCATACCTCCTTGGGAAACGAATCTTTCATCTCTTTTATTTTGATTATGGGTCATTAGTGCACGGTTTTCCTAAACCGTCACTCGATACTTACCGCTATTTACGCTCTTTTCCTAAAGGGTAGTAAAACACTACAATCAGAGTTCTTTTCTTCAACCCTCTAAATTCTCGTCACTTTGGTTTATGCAATTACGATCTAATCGACTTTTGATTAATCACGATAGGCTTGAAAACATTCCTCGTAGAAATAGATATCGTCAACAACGAATAGTAGAACCCGAGCTTCCACCTATTGTTGTGGAGATGGCCGATAATCGAACAATGGAGGAATTGCTCCGTACACCCACCGAAGGGTACGGGGAAGCAATCGTTGTGCCGGCTATTTTGGCGGATCATTATGAGATTAAGACGGGTCTTTTATCACTCATTCGTGCCGACCAATTTCGTGGCAATGAGACCGATAACCCACACTCTCACATTCGGAATTTTCTTCGTATCACCTCGACTCTCAAGTTTAGAGATGTGCCGAATGACGCGATTAAGCTCATGCTTTTTCCGCACTCGCTCGAGGGGAATGCTAAATGTTGGTATGAAAAAGAACCACCGGGTTCGATTTTGACATGGGATGATTTAGTGTCTAAGTTTATGAATTACTTCTTTTCACCATCCAAAATAACTCACTTTAAGAATGAGATAACTAGATTTGAACAAAAAGTGCATGAATCGTTTGGAGTTGCTTGGGAAAGGTTTAAGGATTTGTTAAGACAATGTCCACACCACGGTTTCACGGAGTTACACCAAATCAATACTTTTTATAATGGACTTAATATGGTTGAACAAGATTCTTTAAATGCCACCACGGGTGGTAATATTTTAAGAAAAACTCTGAGAGACGCGTGGGGTATCATTGAGAATAAGTCTAGAGTGTAATATTCACGAAACACACCGGTTGTTTCCAATGTGAATTCATCTAATACCGAGATTGCTAGATTGGACTCTAAGATTGACACGATTTTGAATGAGATTAGGAAGAATCCTCATGGATCGATTAATATGGTTGCGAATTTTTGTGTATCATGTGGTGGAGCACATCCAAATTATGCTTGTTCAACCACGGGGTTTGATCAAGCTAGTGCTTTTGCCGCGACGAGAACTTATGGCCCTAACGGTCAAGCTCCTCGTCAAAACCATGTTGCTCCACCGGGTTTTTCACCGGTTCAAAATAGATAAAACAATGGAAACAATGGGAATAATTTTAACCGTGGTAACCAAGGGAATTTTAATCAAGGAAATGGATTTCATGGCAATAAAAACAATAAAGGTTTTCATAACAATAATCAAAATGATTTGTCAAGCTATATCAAAACGAATGAGGCAAATTTGAAAGCTTTTCAAAATAATATTCAAGGACAAATGGCAACTTTCAAAAATGATTTTCAAAATTCAATCAAAGGGCAAAACGATAAGATTGAGCTTAATCAACAAAGATTAGAGCAAAACCAAAACCGTATGGAAGGGAATCAAGCCCTTTCGATGTTTGAAGCAATTATGTGTAAACCCTCTTCGTCTTCGGGTGGCTTACCTAGCAACACCATACCAAACCCGAAGGGAGAGATTAAGCCCATCACCGTTTACAATGATTATGATAATTTACAAGATGTGCTTGAGTTTGATCCTCCACCTAAAGAGACCTTTCTTGATGTTACCAAGGCTACTTTAGATGCTAATTGTTCCGCGATTTTCCGTGATTTCTATCCTGAGAAATATGGAGATCCGGGTCAACTCTTGATACCTTGTGTTTTCAAAGGGCTTGAGGAATGCAAAGCTCTAGCCGATCTTGGATCTAGCATCAACTTAATGCCTTTATACATATGGAAAACTCTTGAATATTTCCCACTTACTCCCACTCAAATGATCATTGAGCTTGCTAATGGAACCACCGCCCACCCGGTTGGTATAGCGGAAAATGTCATTGTTAAAGTGGGGAAGTTTTTGTACCTTGCCGATTTTGCAATTGTTGATTATGAAACCAATCCTCGTGTGCCTTTAATTTTAGGACGACCATTTTTGTCCACGGCTCAAGTTCAAGTTGATATGAGGAAAGAAGAGATAAAATTATTTTATGGGGATAAAAGTGTTGTTTTCAAAGTGGAAAAAACTTCCAAAATTTGTTTCTAAAAATGTGGAAAGTGTAAAACTTGTTGAAACTTTTGAAAGTAATACAAATAAGGATCTTCTCATCTACAAGGGTGTAAGGCCAATTATAGACCCCTCATTTCGTGAAGATGAAAAGTTAATTCCGGAGGGAGATGTCTGTTCCGTTGAAACGTGTTGTAATATTACCTCGTCTCTACTTACTCTTAAGGATAAGATCGATAAGGAAATTGATGATTACCTTAGTGCACCATTCGATGCTAGTGAGTTTGATAGTGAAAATTTCGATCCAGAGGGAGATATTGCTTTAATTGAAAAATCGTTGGATATGGACTCATTTTCACTCTCTCCGAAGGACCAAATAGATGATACCAAGGCACAATCTTAATTTGAAGAGCCTTTGATTCCTAACTTCACACCGAGTGAGGTTAGTGACTATTCGTTAGATAAGTTCGTCGACGAACTTGTTGCTCTTATTGATCCACTTCCACCGGGAAGTGTTGATCATGATCTTCATGATTTACCTTCTATTCTCGAGGAGTTCTTCGGTGAACTTCCTTCTAATGAGAATGATGATCTTGTATCCGAGTGTGACACACTTGATACTATGTGGGATATTTCTTGTGATGACAAGATTGATAACACTTATGTGACTTACTCGAATCCTCTTTTTGAAGTTTCAATGAACAATAATCCATTGTTTAAAGAGGATTTTGAGAGCATTAAACCTCCTTCTCACACCCTTTGTGATGACGAGCTCTTCTTTAAGGAGGTTTATGAGTTTCTTTACATAGACATTCCTTCGGAATTTGAGGAAAAGTCTAATGAACCAAAGGAAGACACTCTCTATCTTGAGAATGTTTTTAATGACGGTGTTGAAAACCCTTGGTTTGATCACTCGATTTATGATGATGATAATTTTGACCCGGAGGGAGAAATTATCTTTACTCCAAATCTCCTTCCCACTCGCTTTGATCTTAATGTGCGGGTTTTTCATGCGACTCATTTTGAGTATCATGACCCCTTTGTTCACATTCCTAAGAATGACAAGGTCAAAAAAGTCATGCAAGTTGATACCACTATAGTTGAGACTTTTTCCACACCATTACCATGTGCTTTATATGATTATGGATTAGCATGGGGGGAAAACACTGTGTTGTCTATTCCTTTCTCTCCCAAGGACGATCCCAGAATCATTGATTTAGGGAAATCTCGGCCTTTCACCGATGTAATAATTGAAAGATTTTTTGATCATCTTGGTGCGAGTTTATCTTGGGGAGCATACTATATCTATTTCATGATTTGTGATCACCATCTCTTTTTGGAGATTTATGTTGGAGTTTCATTCTCTCGTTTGTCATCCGACAATGAGGATGTGATCTTTGACCCCGACATCGTGCTTTATTATGGATTTTATTCTAATATGCCGGTTTTCACCATTTTCCCTAAGGACCAATGAATGCGGGGATCGAGTCGAGCTCATGTCGGTTAACAAAAACGAGGTGCCTTGTGGGGGAGTCCCATACATTCTATCTTCTATCTATTTTCTAACACTAATAAGGCTTGATCTTTTCAAGCTCGTGCTCGTGTTTTGTTGTGTTGTGAATCTTAGGTATGACCCTAATCATTGAAAATTCTCGTGTTCGGTTTTTACCGGTCCACTTAAGTTTTTGTTCTTCGATTGTCAAAAGGGGCACTCACTATCCTTTGATTTTTATCGACTAACGTTTTATCTTGAAGCATAATTAATAAACGGCTTATAGATTTGCGTGCTCTTTCCATGTTATGAATTTTGCATTAGACTCTGCGTGATCTAGCAAGGGGGTGTTACTCTTGATCTAGGAAACATTAAGGACAATGTTTGGTTTTAGCATGGGGGATTCAATCGATATAATCGCTTGCAATTGCTTTTGTCGTGTTCAAACGTAATCGTTTTTCTCGTTTTTCATAAAAAAATTAAATTTTTAGTATTATTTTGTGTTTAATAATAAAGCAAAATAAGTGTTTTTGACATAAATGTAGGCTTTCCGTTGGTGAAAATAAAAATAGTTTTTGACTCGACTCGGTTTTTACCTTAGCTCATCCCTTAACGTGTTTAAATCAAGTTTTGCTAGACTTTTATATAGGGAACTTTAAAACGCGAAAGTCTTAACTCATACAGGTTCAAGAACAATAACTTTTCGCAAGTTCCTATAATTGATCCTAGAAAGTTGTTTATCAAGGGAACTTTAAAACGCAAATTTTAAACTTGAAAAAGTCCAAAAAGATGCAAGATCCTATAGATGACTTGAAAACCCAAAACTTTGATTTAATTGGCTAAGTGTCCATTTGTCTCACATTTTTGAGATTTTACAATATGGAGAACAAGAAATGATAAAGTTTAATCATAAGTTTAGAGGTTAATTATTCCTTGTATAAGTATTTTTGTGTTTGATTTAATCTCCTCGTATTTATTTTTCACGCTTGAATATAATTGCTTAATAAATGAAGTTTTAAGCGGTTTGGGCTTAATATCTTAACTCGTAACTCCTTTTTCTTCCCTTGTAATTAAAGTGAGAACACATTGAGGGTGTCAGCGTGATGGACTTTTTGATCATGGGATTGCGGAATTTTGGCTTACTATATATATCATAATAATAAGAAGAATAAATAAAAACATGTTCTCTATGAGCCTTCGGGTGGGAGTCATGTAGCACTAACCTTGTCATTAGAGCCTTAGGGTGTATGGCATGGTGACGTTTTTAATAAAAATTGCTTCATCATCATGAGCCTTAAGGTGGGATGGTGAATGTCAATTCCCTTGTTTATGTCCAAGGAGCCTTCGGGTGTGGATTATAGATAAGGAGCACTTTTACATCTTAAAGAGCCTCAAGGTGTATGATGTATTGCTAACTCTATTAATAAGGTCAAAATTAACTTTGGAGGATTTATTGTTGCTTTAAGTAGTCCTATTAGCCAAATTTTGGATCCCGGGATTTATCCCTGAAATCGTGTTAAGCTATCCTTGATGTGGGCTTTCTTTAGTGACAACGGTTTTTGAAGTCGAGGTTAGGTTTTGAGTGTTGGGTTTACACCGTTTTTGCCTTCATTTTTGGACTAATAAATATCAAATTAGTCAAATGAGCCTTTAGGTGAACGACAAAATTTAAAATCTAGAGCTACAATTAGGAATAAAAGGAGGTTGAGTTTAACACCAATTGCTTGTATAAGTGGTGTTAACATTGGGACTTGTGATTGACAATAATCTTGTTTTAAACTTGGCATGGAAAGAGTGAAAAGTCGAGGACGATAAATCTATTTAAGTTTTATGATCCTATAAGTTATTTTTCAAATAATGAAAGCATTACATTATATCTTTGCAAAATAAAATGTTAAAAGTTGAATAAAAGTGTAGTTAGAGCTTTCTTTTATCATTGCGTGAGGACACGGTAATTGCTTAACAAGGGGGAGTTTGATATGAGTGAAATTACTCATACCAATTGTATATTAAATGAACATAAAAATGCATAATATGTATGAATATGGCCTTGTATATGCATGTTTTTGTTTCATGTGTGTAGGTACCAATGATCACGAAAACCGGCAAAAACAACACGAGTTTGAAGAAAAGATCGAGAAGCCAAAAATCAAGTTCGTTTTTCGAGGATTTAACTTTAATAAAGTTATTGGGCTTTGTGGGTCCCACATGTGGGTATTGGGCCTAAAAGCCCAATTATGGAAGTGTTTATTAGCTAAATGGTCAAAGCCCAAAATAAAAGCCCAATTTCATAAATAAGTGACTGTGAGAAAGTAATAAATACTTTTCACTTAGGTCAATATTCACACTTGGTCAAAACGTTCTTTTGTTACAAACAAGAAACCAAGAGAGAGAAAAAGAAAAACGCATATAAGAACTATCACATCCATAAAAAAATAAACCCTAATCAGATTTAGGGGTTTTCATCTACCAGTGATGTGAACCACACGCGCTTATATTAATTCCCAACAATTTCGGGATGAAGAAGATGGTGTTATCAATCATACGTGGCAGCCAATCACGTCACATCTCTCATGTGATTGGCTGAAATCATTTCATCCAATCATTGAACCAATGAAAACGATCCACATAAGCACCAAACTAGCACAACAAACACTTTGGTGCCATGTTGGCAATCCGAGTGAAAGAAGACTATTTTCAGCCTTTGATCAAGAAAGAGAAGAAGAGAAGAAGATTAGATGGCCAGGATTGATTTTTAGCTCAACAAACCTCCTCAAGAAGGCCTTGGGTTTGACTATAAAAACACCCAAAAATATTGTAATTTTTATCCATTTTTATTTTACTGTTATAATGTCAAATTAGATGTAGGATAAATTGTACTTTTATGCTAATAATATTATAATAATTTTCTAGATTAAAAAAAGTTATTTTGAGCATCATCTTTTATATTTGAGTATTTTACTGTTAAAGTTTTATGCAGTTTTTCTTTCTAATCTATTTTGATATTATATGAAAAAAAATTATTTGTTTAAGCTTATTTCATAGCTTTAATGAATAATGGAGTTAGATTGGGATAAAATCTAAACCTACTGTTTAGATTAAATGTAATGTGGATTTTGGGTTCGAGCCATGATGGTGTTCTCGAGGTTTTGATTCGAGTAGATTCAAATGGTGGTTATGGTGAGAGTAAGCTGATGATTTAGGGTGGTGTCGATTACTCTAAGGTGGTTCAGCACCAACCTTCTACATCAATGGTTATTTCGATTAAGGTAAATCTTATTTTATATTTTTATAAGTCTTTACTTTAAACTGTTATTTTTTGTTTGATAATTTGTGATTATGCTTGGGTTGATTAATCTGATATGACACCTTGATATTAGATCTGTTTCGGTTTATGATATTCTAAAAATCTATTAGTAAGTTTTTAATCTGATAGGGTTAATTGGTTTGAATCTGTTGCTTTGATTCAATAATCTGTGTATTTTAGTTATGTCAGCTTGTGTTGAATTTTGAGGTAATATTAATCTGAGGTTTTTGTTTGCTGATAAACTGGTGTGTTATATGCGTTTACTTGATTTTTATAAATCTTGTAGTGTTAATGGATTTGACTGTATTTGTATCCTGAATTTGTCTGATCTTGTGGCCTATTATAATCCTTTGCTGATTTTTAGTTTTTTTATATGCTAAGTTTGTTTTATTTGGATTTGCTGAATAAGATAAAGTTTGCCTCTAATAATTTGGTTTGCTAGTTATTTTTGGAGGTTTTATTTGTTTTATGTTCATGTTACTGTTTTCTGCGTAAAATCTGTTATATTATTTTGGTCTGGTTTTCAATGCGAACTGGTATTAGATGATATTTTAGTTTGAACTTGAATTTCGATCCTGCTTTTGTTATTCTTGGCATGTGATTTTATTGTTGGGATTTTTTTTGTTTGTTTAAATTGTCATATTGTAATTCTGAATCTTTGTTATCCTTTACGTGTGATTGTATTGGTATTACTGATATATTCAGCAAAAATACAAACGTATAGTTTGTGTTGTTTATGTACCAAAATTCTGTCCAAAATAGTAAAATTCAAAAAAAAATGCCACTTAGAGGTCTTTGACCCGAGACCTCCAGGTCCACAGCCAAGCGCTTTTCCAACTTGTCTAGCCATACTTTTTGTTAATTCATTACGTTTAATGATTATTATATTCTATGTTTGTTTGTCAGTTTTTTTAAACATGTTTATTCAAGTTTTATTTCAAAAAGTTTAAATTAGATTTTAATTACTTTTATAAAAAAATAACTCAATATATATATATATATATATATATATATATATATATATATATATATATATATATATATATATATATATATATATATATATATATATATATATATATATATATATATATATATATATATATATATATATATATAGACTAGCGATCCAGTAAGAAGAGAAATAAAAATAAGAAGAATAATAAGAACTATGGACCACACATTTTAAATAAGAGTGAGAATTTTAAGGGGAGATGTAGGAGATTTTGTAGGTGCATCTGAAATGAGTGGTTGTGGTTTCTTCTCATCCTTCTCATTTTTGTTAATCTTCTTATTGGATCATAACTATATATATATATATATATATATATATATATATATATATATATATATATATATATATATATATATATATATATATATATATATATATATATATATATATATATATATATATATATATATATATATGTATGTGTATGTGTATATATATATATATATATATATATATATATATATATATATATATATATATATATATATATATTATATATATATATATATAT